>MCJB01020429.1:164733-182955 GCA_002018475.1 Nicotiana obtusifolia
CCCCCCCCCTTTTTTTTTTCTTTTTTGAATTTGGATTGTTAAAATTGAGCTTGTTTCATATGAACAGGTAAGGTATTGCTAATGCTGGGTAAAATGCAGTTTATGCTTCAGAGACTTGTAGATAACTATGTGAGTGCTTAAGTTGAGTTGATTTTTTAAAGTTCTTGAAAGTACCCAATTTTGATGAGTAATTGTGGTCTCTTATCAGCGGTCACATATTATCAGGACAATCGCAGTCCCCTCAGAATCCCTTCTCAATGAACTGCGCATAGTTGAGGTTAGTCATTTGGATAAAGCAACTCTAGCTATGGGCTACACCTGCAGATTGTGTTATTGGCTGACAATGTATTATTCTTCTTATGCTTCTATCCGGATTTTTCTAGAGCTTCAGTGTTCTCTTAGAAAAGGAAAAAGTTTATGGTGCTTTGTTTCTAGTTTGCCGCACCTCCCCGTTGTCTTGGTACTTTTGCTTGTCTGACTTCGGGTACCTGTTTTATGGAAATTTTATTTTACTAGATGAAAACAAAATGCAAAACTCTTGCTACTTATTCAGACTTCTACTCTGAATACATGCTTTCTGCAATATGAAGACTAGGGAGTCTGATGATTACCAAAATTCACAAGGCTAAATTATCATTTTGTCTTCCCTTTGATGGTTGATAGTAACTACTGGGATTAGGCTTTCACAATTAGAAACATAATTTATCTGTTGAATAGATATTGCTGCATTTTTCTTATGCTTAAAAGTCTTCCGAACTTTTGACTGTTGATGTTTTCTCCCCTCTTTGTGAAGGAGATGAAGCTGCAATGTGATAACAAGAGGTAAAACTAGATCACTTTTAATCTTATGTTTAGCTTTTCTCTATGTGAGTGTCTTCTCACTCTCTTCTTCTTCAGAGAAGTTTATGAGCAGATGGTGCAAAAATACAGAGATAAAGGCAGGACAAAAGGCACTAAAGGAGAATGTATTTCATCTCACCAGCTGCAAGCAGCTTATGAAGAATATGATGAGGGGGCCACTGTTTTTGTATTTCGTATGAAGTCCCTCAAGCAAGGACAATCCCGCAGCCTTTTAACACAGGCAGCTCGACACCATGCTGCTCAGGTTCTTTTTCCTTTGATGTTAATGAAATCCCTTGAGTTTCATAGTGAATCAAAGCATATGCTTGCTCCTTTTTTAGGGTGGTTGTTCATGAGCTTTGGCTTATTTGTTTAATCAGTTGTCTTTCTTCAAGAAAGCTGTCAAGTCTCTTGAGGAGATTGAGCCACATGTCAAATTGGTGACAGAACTGCATCATATTGATTATCACTTCCATGGGCTTGAAGAAGATGATGGAGATGATGCTGGCAATGAGGATGATGATGAAAATGATTACGACGATGGCTCTGATGACGGATCCGAGTCACTTGATGACGGTGAACTGAGTTTTGACTATGGACAGAATGACCAGGTTAATCCATCAACCCATTCAATGGAGGTATGTTTTTGTCCTTTTTTGGAATTGATGTGGAACTTCATGAAATTGTTCTCATTATTTTAATACTGGTAGTTATGAACTGTGGATGATCTGTGTACATGTCTGTCTGAGAGGGGGAGAAAATTGATTATACCCTTGCAGGTGAGTGATCATATTAATTGCCATATCATAAGTAATTTTAAGATCCTTAGGAGGAAGAAATCTTGTTGGTTTCTGTCTGGATAGATTACCCCCATCACATTTTGTTAAACCTTATTTGAATTTTGATCTTCAATAACATTCCATTTGACTGTAAACTTTTAAAGGGTTTTCAAATAATATTTTAGTTCAAGAAATTAGTTGCAGTATTGCATTTTTTAATAAATAAATAAAATTCCTAGAGTAGATTATACATTTTTTGGATTGGGATGGAGGTAGTGAGGTTGGAAACGACCAATAATCATTCGTCATGTAGAATACTTGATTCTTGTTGCTAGCTGTCAATCATATCTTGAAATCAATTTGTGGAGAGCCTCTTATGTACATTACTCATATCAATTGAAGCCATACCAGGATTAAACCTCAAAGACACTGGTGTTGATGCGATGAATTAAGACTATTCTTGATTCTATACAGTAGGTCATTGTTTGTATCATCTCCTTGTATACTATCCTCGTTGAATCATTTATTTTACATTTAGTTACTATAATGATACATGCACCGTGCAATACTTTCAATGATGAAGTGGTTGTTGACAACATGACGTCTATGCAGTTGGATAAGGTGGATGTTACAGTTCCTGAAGCTGCTATAAAGGGTGCATCAAAGGTACTATACTTTATCTTCACTGACCTCCTTTATCAGATCATATCCTTTCTTGGAACTCTGCATCAATCTATTCTCTTTCATCTTTATCAAAAAATGAATTGGGGCCTTCATCTTTTTGATAAAAAACAAATGACAAATTCTTTCTCACTTTGATTTATTATGGTTTCCCCTCTCGTATGAGATTGCTGAAGCCAACCTGTCACTTTCTGGAGATTAATAATATTTCTTCTGTGGGTTTTTATAGGAAAATCTCAATAAGAGTCATGGTGGAAACTCTTTTTCCTTCTTCAGGGATGTTAACAGCACCAAGTCAGCACCACTTTTGTCTGGGAGGAAACAAGATCCTTCTGAGGGGGGTGCCACACGGATGACTTCGTCACTCTCAAACAAGTTTCAACCGTATGTTTTACCCACACCAGTTGAGGCAAAAACTACAGATTCAGTAAAATCATATAGCGTACACCCTCAAACAAGGCAAAGTGGCCAGACTGCTAGTGTACTTCACTCATGGCATTCGTCCCCTCTGGATCAGTTCAAACATGAAAAGCTTGTGGCAGATGAGAAGTTATCTGGACCTATCACCTCGAATACACAATCAGTTCTCACGGAGAGCAACAATTATGCAAAATCTGGACCATTGCCCCCTCCACTGTCAGAAGGCCTCTCATCTTTGCAGCATGATTGGTCCAATGCTAAAAAGGTCAAGAGACAAGCTTTTTCTGGTCCTTTGACCGCGAAGCCGTGGCCAAAGAAGCCTGTTGTTTCTGCTGGTAGTCCAATTGCTTCAACTGGATACCCTCAGCATTTTTCTCTGCCTTTCTTGCATACTTCAACGCCTGAACCTTCATCGGCCCCTAAATTATCTTCACGTACTTCTCCTCCTCTCATGTCATCACCTAAAATAAGTGAGTTACATGAACTACCTAGACCACCAGCTAATTTAGCCTCCAAAAGACCCCCACGTCAGATTGCTCATTCAGGACCTTTGGTGTCAAAAGTCCAGGAACTTTCTTCCACAAATAAAGCGACACTGTCTTCAACTGCTTCTACACTACCAACACCTCCAGTTCTTCCTCGTAGTTACTCCATACCATCTAGGGGTCAGAAAGAAACAGCTTTCCATGTTTCTAAGTCACTGGAAAATATGGCTTCGCCTCCTTTAACGCCAATAGCCTTCGGGAACATCCAGCATTCTCCCCCTGCTTCCTAGCCTCCAAACTAGCTAGTCAAATTAAAGGTGTAACTAAGCGAGCCGCCAGTATTTTTCTGACTTTCCAGAGGAGCTTAATTGTTCTATCAGTGTCACTCAGTTAGGGTGAAAGGCAACATTTTGCTAGGGTATACTAATGTGTACAGCAATTGAGTCTTGTATTGCTTCTGACATATAGTGGCATTTTGTTTTTGCCGTAAGTATATCTATTTGCTTTTCCCATTAGATGCAGGCTTCTTCACCGTGTAACTATTTAAAGCTTCTATGAGATCACAACAAGTGGCTTAGATAGTTCTATAGTAAAATCTTTGTAAATATCCCCAAAGTAACCTATCCTGAGGGAGAGGAGGAGTACAAAATGTGGAGAATATCAAAGTCCATAGAAATGATGCATTTTCTTTTACTTCTTGGTAGTTCGTGGATAATTACAATTCAACTGACATATGCTATAACTTTTGTGAGAGAACTAGAACATTTCAAACTCACTTTGTATGGAGCTTAAGGTAACACAAGTGAGTTGTTCAAGCATATTGAAACTAAATAGAGAGGTTTAATGCTCACTTCAGGAGAAAGATGCCGATATAAAATTATGCATCAATGAGATAGTTGTAGATTGTTGTTATAAGTTTCTGTAGTATTTATCATGAGATATGGTGATTCCCTAACATCTAGAAGTTTGAGGAAGTAGTTTTATTCGTTGCATGTGTTGAAAGTACAAATTGTGCAACTTGAAGTACAAGATGTGCTTGAGAGTTGAAGATATTTTAGGGGTGTTGTAACTCAATTAATTACTTGGTTAGAAGTTGGTTTTGGGTTTCGAGCGATTCAGAATTGATTTGGAAGAATGATTCTCGTTTTAGAAACTTTAAATTGAAAGCATTGACCAAGGTTTGACTTTTGAGTAAACGGACTCGGAATCGGATTTTAATTATTCCAATAAGTTTGTATGATGATTTTGGACATGTCCACAAAGTTTTGTTAAATTCCGATGAGTTTTGGATAAGTTTGGGTTGTATAGTGATTGTTTTCGGTTTCGACGTCGATTTGAGCATAAAGGTTACCATATTGAGCAGATGGCCTCTGATTCATATTTCGACTAAACCATTATATCTGTATCGTAATTTTGGAATCATAGCAACTGAAAATATCAAGTTTCGACATCATATGAAATCATCAAGTTTCGAAATCATCAAGTTCGACATCGTTGAGTTGGGGAAGTTCAGTTCTGATGGCTTGGTGATGTGCGGACTGGCCTCAAAGAGTTCTTGATAGTGTCGACCACAACTTGAGCTAGATATCTGCTATCGGCATAAGGAACGTGTTGCGTGCTATGATTTTCTCCTAGATGGAGTCACAAGTTCTAAACAGCATGGACGATTTCAGATGTTTAGAAGAATGCTAGAGCATTATTTGATACCACCTAAGAAGGGTGCGCACTCCAGACGGCGAATCGTGTTTCGACTTGTAGATGCCTAACTGGTATTACGGTAATCGCCTAGTTGATCGACTATTGATGTCCAGATTTTGCTTTGTGGCACGAAAGAATTATAGAAGTACTTCTCGTGGGCTGACCATATGTGTGGAATGTGTCAGTTATTTGAGTAGTGCAATTGTGATCGGATATGGAGATTCTAGTATTCTAGGATTTGAAGACTAAGAGGGTTCTCGAGGAAAATTGTTCCATGGTTGTGAGCGGTAAAGGTATGTTAAGAGGTTGGCAACTGATGGTATGTACTATAGATATGCTATTGTAGGCTTTTCGAAGGCTATCTACCCACTTCGGAAGGATCAAAATTAATTTGGAGGCTACTAGCAGGTCTAATAAGGATGTGTGTTCTGAATCGGGTCAGATTTATCTACTCAACACTATTATTATGGAGGGATATGTTATTGATTAGGATGGATCACATTCGTGTTCTGATATGTCTCATGTGTTACTCTCCTATGCTGCGATGGGTTGTGATCTGTTGGTTATCTACACACCGATGCTGTTATGTTTGGCTTTATAGAGAAATTCGAACGAGATTGCTCTTGGGGTGTTGAATGGTTGATTGTGCCTTGGTTATGGTCTTTCTATTTCTAGTATATAGTGATATCCATATCTCCATAGTTATGGTTACGCGCTTCGTGTGTTTGATGTTGATATGATTATGGTTGTTGATTGTGAGTATCATGGCTCGATGTATTCTAGGTGGACTGGTGGCGGATTAAGCATGCATCGCAGGGGTGTTATGATAGGATATGATCCTTTATGCTTATTTCGTGTCTTATTGTTCCCCTTGTGTGGTGGAGTGATAGCATTGCGCTTCGTGGTAGTATCTGTTGAACTGGCAGGATGATTTCTTCATTTCCAATCTCTTTCCATCATTGGGTATATTTGAGTTATTGTTTGTTGGTTCACGAATCGCATGGTATGTGGCTCTAAGTAGGATTTGTGTGATAGTCGGTCGAGTAGCTTGTACTGGATAAGGTGAGGCTATTGGGCCTGAAATGAGTGCCCTCGAATTTGATTAAGGTATGTTTGCAAGAATTGTGTCACTAGTCGGCTTATATTTTGGCTATGGTTCGTATTAGGCAAGAGAGCTCCACGACTCGTTAATCTGATGGGTGGTTATGAGTTTCTGTATGTTTCTTTCATCATTGGCAGTGTACGAAGGTTCAGAACTAGATTTTAGTTGATATGAGGTTTGTTACCGGTGTCGAGTTGGTTATCGAGCAAGTATTGCGGTCGGAAGTTATTGCTATGAGTATGTGATATAGCATGTGATTATGTCTTGAGATATGAATATGGATTGATACAGCTCGTTCAGAGTTATACGGTGCATAGATGCAAGAATCGGGTCATATAATGAGTTCCGAATATTGGGGATTTGGGTTTTAAGGTTTATAGACTAAGGTTGAAGTAAGGATCCTCTATTAGGTGGTGTTGTTGGGCTTATATGAATTGGGGTGACGTGGAATCGCCCATGGTTATGTGTATGGTGAGGGTATATGGTGATTTAATGGCTTTGGAATGAATTTTGGCACGTTCGAGGAAGAACGTAAGTTTAAGTAGGGAGAATGCAACGACCCGAGAGGTCGTTTTGAGCTTTAGCATTCCATTCGGTAGTTTGAGACTTTGAGTAGCTTCATATTATGTATTATGACTTGCATGTATGGTTGGTTTTGGTTTTCGAGCGATTCGGGATTGATTAGAAAGAATGATTCTCGTTTTAGAAACTTTAAATTGGAAGAGTTGACCAAGGTTTGACTTTTGGGTAAACGGACTCGGAATCGGGTTTTAATTATTCCAATAAGTTTGTATGATGATTTTGGACATGTTCACAAATTTTGATTAAATTTCAATGAGCTTTGGATAAGTTTGGGTTGTATGGTGATTTTTTTCGGTTTCAACGTCGATTTGAGCATAAAGATTACCATATTGATCAAACGGCCTTTGATTCGTATTTCGACTAAATCATTATATCCGTATCGTAATTTTGGAAATATAGCAACTGAAATCATTAAGTTTCGACATCGTATTAGGAATTTATTATCATTTTACTAAGAATTGGGTTGCTAGATTTTTCAGATTAATTATGAAATTACCACTGAATTCGTATTTAAAAACTACACTATTTCCAAAAATTGAAACCAACATATCTCCTTCATTATAAGGTAAAATGGAGTGATTCAAAAGCCTAACTTGACTGAAATTTCACGAGGAATCCATTGGAGGTATCAAAAGAGAGTTTCGGGATTGTTTGGCATATGAGACAAGGCAGAACAACTGGACGTTTTCTGTTATTAATGTTGTTGGAGTTTTTCTCATCTTAAAAGTTTGGGAATGGGAGAACTCAAGGATGTTCTTAAAGTTTCTTCCATGGGATAAAGTCTAAGCCATAACCTAAGTATTTTCCTTTGATTCATTCCATTGATTTAAGCTTTAATCCATGATTTTAATTGAAAACCAACTTAATTCTTTAAATCAAGACCTAGGGTTTTGTCCTAAATTTTAAAAATTAAAAATGAGTTAGTGGCGTTTATTTCCCGATTCCATTTGGGGTTTTGTTTTCCTATAATAGGAGAACAACATACTCGAATTTGGCGAGTTTTGGAGGAGTATTTTGGGAGATATGGGACCCAACTAGTGTGCGTTGGACTCTTGGTTATGAACACTCAAGAGCAATATTTTGGCGAATTGATTGAGCTATCGGACTCTGATTGAGTCGGTTTTTGTTCGTGTGAGCTTGTATTGGTTCGGGCTTCGCTCGGGCAAGCTTGGATTTGGAATCCAATGCAGGCCCGACATTGATTTTTTGGGAAAAATATAAAGATCATGTTTAGAGGATTGAGTTGGCCTAGTTGAGGTAAGTATCTTGCCTAACTTTGTGTGGGGGAAACTACCCCTTAGGATTTGGGTTGATTGTGCTATTTGTGTTATGTGAAAGCAGTGTACGCAAATTGACAAGTGAGTACACGAGGTGGTATTTAACCGGTTTAGATTATCTAGACTATTTCTATGCCTTTAATTGAATTGTCATAACATGTCATATCTCTCATTGTTAATCTACTCTTACATGCTCTATTTGACGTTGTTAGCACTTGTTCTACCTCTTACTTGTTATTTTGCTCTTATATGCTTTAGTTGAAGTTATTTTCTTCCTTATTGTCTTGTTACCTCTTAATTGTTGAATCACTTTTAATTGAAGTTGTTATTTCGTGGAATATCATCTTACTGAGTTATTGGTGTTGAAGTTGTAATAGTTGTTATCACATTGAGGCGAAGTAGTTAATTGTTGAGATACCTTTCTGCGTTGAGCATTCTCATTCATTTTTTTATTGTTGAAATTCTTGTACACATTACGGTTGAGCCATGGGCTATTATTGTGGAAATATTGGTATTGTTGACTTTGTGGCAAGTTGTGGTATATGGGCACTGATGGGAGGCTATAATCTCATATTTAGTCACTTATTGCACTCTAATTCACTGTACTTTATTTGTGTTTGAGCTTTAATTGGTAGTGTTTTGCACTTATTATGTGTTTTATGCCTTGTAGGAGTGATTCCGAGTTATGTATATGTTTGTGTAATTCGAGCTAATTGGAGCTTTAAAGTCTAAGTAAAAGCCCAAAGGATTAAGCTGGGATCTTGTTCGGGGGTCGAGGACCAAGTCTGGACGTCAAAAATCAAGCAAAAAGTTGTACTCTGAGAAAACCCCACTGCCGGGGCGCGTGGGGCGGCGCGTGGGGCGGCGCGTGGTGTGCCGCAGTAGTGCAAATCCTGCTACCTGACAAATGTTGCTCTCTCTAGATTTTCCCACTAACCTCGCATGGCTCGTCACCCCATACGGTGCGCCTGTGTAATTTTTACAAAGCCAATGTCCTATTTCGGCTAGGAGAAGGTGGTTTCATCTGGGCCTGATCCTAATTGGTATAAATACATGAAAAGAATATTATTTTCAGGACTTTTGACATACTTTAGACCTAAGGAGGCTAAGAAGGAGTTGGAAGAACACAAGCACAAGGATTTCATCATTCTTTCCTCACTCAAGACCCGAGTTTGGATTGAATTTATGTTTTCCTATACTTTAATTATATTTGTGATGAACTGCTCCATATTTATGGAGTAGTTCCATTTAGGGTTTGATGGATTTGGTGTATTAATGATTGTTTGTGGATTATAACTCTAGTTTATGTATTGAAGCGTTTTGGATGATTTAATTGTTGCATCTATATTCACTAGTTCATGTAATCGAGAGAGGCATAACTTGTGATATCTTTGCATTACATTGTTGGTTGAGTTCATTAATTCTTCTAAGTAATCGAAAGAGGCTAGTTAAATCATTGATTAAACCTAGTTAGGAGAATAACCGAAAGAGGTTTTCCTAAAGACCAATCCATTACGCATTCTTGCATATCTTCACGTGCTTAAATTGGTTCATCTTATGAGGTTAAGACTTAATCGAGAGAGAAGTTTTTGCTGAACGTTTGAACTAATAATTGAGTGAATTCGAGAGACTCACTTGAACATTAGAAGTGAATTCTCTAGAGTTAGATCCTGAATAATTATCTTGTACCTATCCTATCAAAACCCTATCTTCTCCCATTGATAATCTTCTTTGCTTATTTCTTGTTTCGATTGTCATTAGTCAATAGCTTTAGATTCTTAGTTTATTTTAGTTAAACATCTTATAAATCTCAACTATTGATCATCTTGGATAGAAACCAAGCTAGAAACTACGAGAATACTGTTTAAATCAAATCCATGTGGATACGATATTATACTATACTATATTTGATTAGTGAGTAGAATTCAAGTGTGTTTTGCGCTCGTCAGGAACTTGGGTTGCGAGTTATGATTGTGTTGTGATATTGATACGCATGTGATGGTATAAGGCTAGGGGTTGATAGGCATGCTGTGAGATAAGGTGGGCTTGACATGCATGTTGTTAGTAGGGAAACCACTTGAAGCCACGCGATAAGATAAGGTGAGCTAAAATGCGTGTAGCTATTTCAGAAAAAAATAATTTTCAAAACGAAATGTAAGGCTCACGCGTTGATATAAGGAAAGATTGTAATTGAAATTGTGAAATGTGAATACGATGTGGAACCTCGGTTGTGATTTTTATTGTACATTCCATGTTGGAACAACTTGTTGATTTGAACGGTCATTGTTCTTCCTTCAATCATTCCTCCGCATTGTGATTGTCTTTGGTTATTCGTTGTTATCTTGGTGTTGGAACGATTGTGGTTTCTTGTGTGAGTCATGCATTCTACGTGATTTGTTGAGTTGCTTTAACATGTCAATCTGTGCCTCCATTATAACTTGGTGAATTGATTGTCAATGTGAATTTAATTACGTAGAGTCACTATATCATATTTTGTTGAGTTATTGGTAACATAATGGTTTAAATAAAAGAATTTAACATACTTTATTTTAATTGTCTCTTAAGATATAACTCATTATTTTCCTCGGTGCCTTATTATCCGAAATGGTTATCGCACTTTCACTATAATTGGGTTCTCAAATTATACTCATCAACCTGTTAGATGTTTGCCTTACTTAAAATTGTTATCATGTTTTTTCCTTAAAAAATTCTATATCTAATTCGTTAATTTAACTTATATTTTGCTTTGTTTGTGACGACCCGACCAGTCGTCTCATGAGTTACCGCTCCGTTTTTTCCATTTCTACCTTATTATGATTCGTTATGTCATTTGGGATGTGTGTGCGAAATTTCATGTCATTCGGACATGATTTGATCGGGTTTTGATTAAAAGAGTAACTTAGAAGATTTTGAAATTTCTTAGGCTTAAATCCGACGTGAATTTGGTGTTGAGGGGTTGTTTTGAACGTTCCTAAGGTGGGAACAAGTTTGAACAATGTTATGGGATATGTTGGCATAATTGGTTGAGGTCCCAGTGGCATAATTTTGTATGGGAAGCTGCAGAAAAAACTAGTAAGTTTGTAATTTTGTAAGAGAACAAAGAGGCATCGCAAATCCTGTATGCGAGCCGCAAACCACACACCCAGATCGCAAACCCAGACAGTTTCTGGGCAAAGAATGACGTCAAGAATGCGGTCAGGAATGTGGTCGCATTTCCACAATGCGGACCGCATATCCACCACACTAAGACCGCAGAGCGAGACAGATTTCTGGACAAGATCCATGTCAGAATTTCGGTCTGAAATGCGGTCGCATTTCTAAAATACGAACCGCATATCATACATTGAAATGGCAGACCAAGACAGATTTCTGGACAAAAATTAACGTCAAAATACGGTCGTATTTTTGGCCTGGCTGGTGCGTTTTGTTCTGATTTTTGACCCTGTATAAATAGAAACCAGTACCCATTAGCCATGCAAAAACCCACTATCGTTACCATCTAAGAGAAACACCTCCAAAACACCCTAAATCACAGCAAAATCAACCTCAAAACTATATCCAAAGGAGACTTGCATGGACAGATACTTACGAGAGGGGATTTCAGCCATTTTTAAATATTTTCTTTGGAGCTATAGAGCTCGGATTTAAGCAAATTTTGAGGCGACTTTCGGGAGATTTTTAAGGGAAGCATCAGTGTAAGTGTTCCTAACTCAACCTTGGTCAAATTACCCCAGTATATCGCTATTTTAGTGTTTAATTTGGGATTTAAGTTGGAGAAATTGTGGAAAACACTTAAGTTTAGATTTAAGATTTGGAGGTTGAACCAATGTCGGAATTCGATAATTTTTGTATGGTTGAACTCGTTAGGAGGTAAGGGACACGTTGATGTAAGAATTTCTAAACTTCAAGAAGTGGGCCCGGGGCTCGGGTTTTTGCTAATTTCGTAATTTCTTAGTATTTTTTGATTGTTTCGCTTGGGCTTTGTTCCCTCAGCATATTGTGACGTATTAGTTCTGATTTTGGATAGATTCGACGCGCGTGGAGGCCAATTCGAAGGGCAAAGGCATCGCGGGCTAGGGATTTAGCTGGTTCGAGGTGAGTAGTGATTGTAAATGATGTTCTGAGGGTTTGAAACCCCGGATTTGCACATCGTAGTGCTATATTGAGGTGAGGCACGCGCTCGATGATGAGCGTGGGGTCGTTTACTACTGGGGATTGTGACTTGATCCATCCCGATTGACGATTTTACTACGCATTTGATTGAAACTTACTTGTTATTATCATAATCTGGGATGATTGCCATATTTGGGCTTCGTGCCAATTATTTGAACCCTTCGGGGAATTTTTATCACTGTTTCCTCACTATTTTGACGTATTACTTGAACTCAGTCATGCTGTTTTTACTATTTTACAACTCAGCCACTTTTACTCAGTTTTTGAGACTTAAACAATATTTTAAATGATGTTTTTGGGCTGAGGACTACTGTTTTACTACAGCCCGAGGGGCTTGTGATGATTTTTCTGACTGAGTGCGGCCGAGGGCCAGATGTGAGGTTTTACTGAGTGATATGAAGCCGAGGGCCTGAGATACTTTATGTGCCACGAGGTGACTTGTGATTGATATGAGGCCGAGGGCCTAGATATATGCCACGAGGTGGCTTGATATTGCGCTTGGGCCGTAAGGGGCCCCTCCCGGAGTCTGTACACCCCCAGTGAGCGCGGGTACCCATTGTAATGTGAATTATAGCCCGAGGGGCTGATGTTGTTCTGAGATTTGAGCCCGAGGGGCTGGTACTGTTTTTATGATGTTGCCCGTGGGTCGGATTCGTTGATATATATATATATAGCCCGAGGGGAGATGTTTTACTTCACATGTTTTTACCTACTGAAAGGAGATTTTACTTGAATTTCTCACTGATTTACTGTTTGCGAATGATGTTTTTAAATGCTTCATTATAGAATGCCTTGTGCTTTGTGTGTTTCTTACTTTCAGTCTTTATTTATGCTTATTACTCACTGAGTTGGAAGTACTCACATTACTCCCTGCACCATGTGTGCAGATTCAGGCGTTGTTGGTTCCGCTCCGGAGTATTGATTTCTCTTGTCCAGGCGGTGATTCAGAGACTACAAGGTAGCTGTTGGCGTCCGCAGCCCCGTATCTCTCTCATCTTGTTGTTCCTATGTTCTTCAGAAATTGTGCCAGATATTGTAATTAGTAATCTTGTTATTAGGATTCATTAGTTGCTCATGACATTGTGACACCCCAGTTTGGGCTGTAGTCGGGATGGTTAGCTACGTTTTCCGCGTGTGATTGCTATTAAACTATGCTTGTGTTGTTTTCTTGTTAATTAACCGTTTGAAATGAGACTTTGTTGAATTGGCTGGCCTTGTCTTCACGAGAGGCTCCATCACGATCGGGTTCGGGGTTAGGGTCATGACATGTTTAAAAATGATACTTTTACTCAATTTTATTGATTTTTAAACTAAAACTATCTTACACTCTGTTTCGCACAAATTGTATATTATTTTACTTTATTTGATTTTAAAAATAAACTTATTATTTTATTTGACACCTTACTTTAGTTAAGGTTGTTATTATGTTTTATGGTGTCTAAATGTATCTTTCATTCATCTAAATTAATATTTAACACGGTTTCAAAGTACATGGTAGTACGTGGGCTTTGCCGTGCGAAGGTGATTGTTATTGTAGGCACGAGGTGTCATATGTGTAAGATTTGGAAATTGTGGTTCACGACTTGTGGTTTATGAGGTGTGGTGCCTCAGGGTAATTCTTGTTGTAAGTCCATGCGTTGGGAGTGATTTGATTATTTGAGTTGTCATCCATTTTTTCCTTATTTGAGTTCATTTATATCTCATTGGTGTTCTGATTATGTTGTTTCTCTATTACTCATTTACTACTTGCTGCCATTTATGTTTCTATTACTTTATAATTGGTTGTAAATCAATAATTTTTCCGTCATTGGTCTTATATTAATGTTCTTTCCATTGTTAGCTTATGTATATCTTGAACAGGTTTCTATGTCTAGTAGGTGTCTTGACCTGGGTTCGCCACTACTCTACCGAGGTTAGGTTTGATACTTACTGGGTACCGTTGTGGTGTACTCATGCTACGCTTCTGCACATTTTTGTGTAGATCCAGGTATTCTAATTGTGTTGTTGAGAGTTGTGTTTGTGCGGCGGGAGACTTCAAGATATATCTGCTTGACGATCGCAGGCCTCGGATTCATCATCTTACTTCATTATGCTACTGTTAAATTGTAATTCAAAACAGTATTGTGTTTAAAAATTCTAGTATGTTTTAGTAGTGCTTATGACTCCATACTACAAGTTTTGGGAAATATATAATTATTGGCCGCTTGCGGCTATGCATGCCATTAATGGCTTATGATAAATGATTAAATAGTTCAATTCTCTTATTAAATCAGCATATGTTAGGCTTACCTAGTCTGAGAGACTAGGTTCCATCACGACATCCTAAGGTGGGAAATTAGGGTCATGGCAGATTGGTGCGCAATTGCGACCAGTTGTTTGCTTTTGCGAACAAGAGTTTGCAATTGCGACATCTGCAGCTAGGTAAACTGTGGGAATTTCAGGACATAGCTCATTTTATATTATTTTTCAACCCTAGACTCCATAGAGACGATTTTTTAGAGCAATTTCTTCCCAAATTCATTTGTAAGCAACTTTAACTTATTTTCAATCAATTTCAATGACCCTTTTTCATAGATTTTATCATCAAATCTATGAATTTCAAAGTAGAAATTAGGGGTTTTGGGTAGAATTTAGAAATTTTATAAAAAATGAGATTTAGACCACGAATTAAGGTCGGATTTCAAAATAAATCACATATCCGGACTGCAGTGCAAATGGGTAATCGGGATTTGGTCTGAATCTCGAATTTCGACCACATGGGCCGGGGTTGACTTTTTGTTGACTTTTTCGATTATGATCAAAATGGAACCTTTTTCATTCATTCTAAAGCTTGGTTTGAATTGTTTGAACGATATTTGACTAGATTCTATTTGGATTAGAGGCTTTTTCTAAAGGAAAACTCGTGTTGGATTGTTGATTGTATTCCGAAAAGATGTAAGTGTCTTGCTAGCTTTGTTGAGGAAATTTTTCCTAATGAATGATATTGTTCGCTACATGCAGAGGTGATGCATATATGTGGTGACGGGCGTATATGCATGTGCCAGGGTTTTCATGCTTGGGAGGGAGGATTACATGTTTCTTGATGCTTTGTTGAATTTCGTGATCCCTCGTTTTATGCTTCACTTAATTCTATGACTGATAACTTTAATTATCCGTGTTAGAGATCATGTTAGAATGTATGGCATCTTTTAGGTATTGGTGCTCCATTTTGAGATTGTTTACATACTTAACTTGATCATAGTATCATGAACACACACACACACACACATATATATATATATATATATATATATATATATATATATATATATATATCTGTTATTAATTGTCATGTTGCTTACGCTTCTTATTCGTAATAAGAGATGATGATTGGGCCTTAGGGCAATATTTGGAATGATGGTTAATTCCGTACGGTTGATATGATGTTGGCACGAAGAGTATTTTCGTGCTATTTGAAATAAGATTGGCTGCTTGGTTGTTACTGTATGAAAAGAAAGGAAGTTGAATTTCTGTTATGATTACTCGTTTTTAAACACTTGCATGCCCTCTACCTTGATTTCTATTAACATTTGTTGTTTTGTATGATACTTTCACATTCGTATTCCTTATGCAGTTACCTCTGCATTTTATGCTTGGCCTGAAGCTGTAATATCTATGTTTCTACCTTGTTTGTTACTATTTCTCCTACGATTTTACTTGATTTACTTTTACTACATGTTCTTTTCGACTTCATGCCTTTACTTGTTAATAGCCCGTGCATATTACATGTCTCTAATTGTTACATAATTTACTTACTAGATGTCTTGACCTGTTACGTGCATTCACTTATTACATGCCTTCACATGCTATATGCCTCTACTTGTTACATGCATTTACGTGATTTCACTTATTAAATGCCTTTATTTCATACTTATTTTTACTTGTCAAACATCTTTAATTGTTTCATGTCCTACTCTTCTTTGCTTAGCCGGATTGGGTGATTTTCAGATTAGTTGTGTGTTATGCTTTGTGGAAGCTTTGTCATTTTATACGGGAGACTAGCTCTTGGATACTGGTGCCCATCTTACTTTGTTTGAGTTTGTATTTACTCGTTATTACCGCGTGTTCATTTTCTGGTGTTACATTGTGAACTTTTTCCATACTTGGTTGTTGTTGTAGTTTCATATAATATTATTATATTGATACTGGGATCGGGTTGCATGCCACAATAGTAATTATATTGATATTGGGATCGGGTTGCCCGCCGCAAGAAAGAAGATATTATAATATGGGATCGGGTTGGCGCCGCAATGGAAAAGATGTATTATGGTTATTCTTAGCTGTTATTTTCTATTACCATATAGTGTTGTAAGACTGAGAAATGATGATATTCTGAGGCCCTCTGTCATTTATATTCTTGTTTCATCTATTATGTGATTATTCGTTTCTCTATTCGTATTGCTCTTTCTGCTTATCATCCGATCAGGTATATATAATAAGCGAGTATCTTTAACTTAAAGCCTCGTCACTACTTCATTGAGGTTAGTCAAAATACTTACTAAATACTTGGGGTCAGTTGTACTCATACTACACTTCTACACATCGCGTGCAGATTCTTGGAACTGCGTAGCTGTGGAAGACAAAGCCTTGCATTGAAGACGTACCTGCGTTCCAGATTCCAGCTACCTCTTGTTCATGGTAGTTTAGGATTTCAGTTCTGTTTATGTAAACTTCAAATATATATTGTATTTGTTCTTCATATTGATTTTGTAAATCTAAATCATAGTGGTTCATGACTTGTACTTCCAATTCTTGGGATAGTTTATTAAACTCTTTTGGCTATTTCATTCATTATTTCTGTTGGTTTCTTATCATAATGGCGACTTTTACTGTCGGACTTAGAGGGATTTTGGATCGTAACACCATCCGTCCTTGTTACACTCATTAAAAAAATTTATTTATAATATTATTAATCGTACATAGATTAGACTAAATCACTTTTAAAATAATGACTTAGATGAAGCCTTCTTGAAGTAGTACTTAATGACTAAAACCTTCTTGAAGTAGTAAGATGAAATTTAAAATAAATTAATATTTAAATTTCTCAAGTGATAAATATAACGGGGTCAAGTGTTTTTTATAAAGTGATTAGATGGCCTTTGGTCCGGGCTAGTACGTGCCCAACAATTTACGATCAGATATAATTTGTTTGTAAACGAATTTTCCTACTTTTTTTTTTCAACCAACTTTGATATTGCAAGCATGCATGGATAGTTAAATGTTTAGTCCTACAACAATAAAAATAATTACGTAGCAAATTTCGTTATTGCCGATAACAATTATCCAAACATTAACTTTCGATAAGGAAATGAAGTGGCTCACCTGTTGGCGCAGGAAGGAGATAAACAATTCAATCATGATAACTTAGTTTGCTATGTAGTAACCCCTACATTCGCCGAGTTCAAAATGCTTGCGGACAAGGAGAATCTTTCATCTACTAATAAGTTAGTGAAAGTAGCTATAGAAAGCTAGCCAAACTTAGCAAACTTGATGCCATGCAAGGCGGCCTCTCAACTGTTTGTAACGATCCTATGGATCTTTTGCCAGACTTTTCGTAATTTGATTAAATAAATTATTTCAGTTTCTCAAAAAAAAAAAAAGATTATATTATTCTAATTTTTTGGTATTAAACTCCAAATCTCATACTGTATTGGGTCGAATACAATTAAGCAAGGTCGGATCAAATAATCAAGCTGGGTCGGATGCTATTAAGATCGTACTGGCAGACTTCTCGGGTTGGAATCACGAAGTCAAACGGAGTTGTCAGAGAATAACGGTTAGTCCGGTCGATCAAGAAAGACCGCATGATCGAGGATCGATCCTGGCCCTTATGTTTCGCCTCCTAACAGATGTTTTGCCTAGAGTTTCGCTGCAACCTTTTGTGTCGTTATTTAAGGATCTTAAATGTATTAAATCCCATAATAAGTAGGGCTTTCCTTGTAATCAGTTCATAGTCTTTATTATAACCTTTTCACTTACCTATGTAAATTGAATGTAAGAAAACCTTTACACTAACCCATGCAAAGGAGGTCTGTTTATAAGCATAAGGCATACCCCCTTTGCAGGGCAGATTTTTCTGAATTGAAACATAGATCCTCGTCTGATAAAAGAAAAGCATTCTCATTTGTTTATTATTTATATGATTT
>MCJB01020440.1:0-79716 GCA_002018475.1 Nicotiana obtusifolia
TAAACACGACCTTTTTCAATAACTTTCATACACACACACACACACACACGCACGCACGCTCCGTAGTACAACTTAACTGCATATTCATCCCTTGTATTACAAAAGCGTTAACGACTTACATTTATATTATTTAGACAGTAAATACAAAAGTGAGTTTAATTTTGACAAAATATTGACATGAGAGCGACCAACTTTGGTCGCAAAATATATATACTTTAACATTAGCGACCAACGTTGGTCGCAAAATACAAATCTGATTTATTTATATTTTCCAGATAAGTGACCAACGTTGGTCGCTAATTTAAAACGTGAGTCCTCTTAAGTGACCAACGTTGGTCGCTAATCTTGAAATTTCTTTGACCAAACAGGTCTGACCAGTCCGGTCAACAATTTGACGAACTTTGCGACCAAGTAGCGACCAACTTTGGTCGCTAATGTATTTAAGATTATTATTTTATTATTTTCACCAGTTTTGCGACCAAAGTTGGTCGCTTTTTTGGACAGACCAACGTTGGTCGCTAATTTTTGGTCGCTTTTTAGCTGATTTCTAGTAGTGACTATCAAATCACATGCTATAGTAAGGGTGGCCAACTGGTAGGTCGGGTCGGATATGGGCGGCAGGTAATGCAAAAACAGACAAATTATTCGACCAGCCCATATTTAATACGGATGTCCATATTATCCATGATGTCTTGAATATAATCGTTTTTGTGAGTATTCCTAGTCTCTCAAACGTGAGGAACCCCAATTTGAGGCTTTATAATTTTAAAAGTTAAACCCATTAGTTATCCATTGGTTATCTATTATTTATTTTTTCTGATTGGATAATATGGTTCTCATCCATATTTGACCCGTTTTTAAAAAGTTCATTATCCAACCTATTTTTTAATGGATAATATTGGTGGATAATTATTTTCTTCGAACCATTTTGCCACCGCTATGCTACAATATATTTTGTTTGTCAATAGCGTTTCTCAGCTATAATAGCAATATTCATTGGACACACCGTGTGCATGCGTGGGTGTGTGTCTATGTCGTGAAAACGCCCATACAATTATGTGGATCCTCGTGGCACCATTTTATGTTTGCACAAATGCACTACCCAGCACCATTAATTAAAACCAAAAAATGATTTCTGGATGATGGGCATAAGCAAACCTAGGAAAGGTTTAAATGCCTCTGATTCATATCTAGAAATCAGTGATTACTCTCATGTATTGACGTGATCTGAACAAAAGGAAAAAAGAAAACAGAAGGTACATTTGATCCGTGTTGAATTACTTGCTGGCAGAACAAGGCATAAATTTACTGACTAGCAATCTTTTCAGAAAGTTTACCTATAGTTTTCTAATTACGTTGCGAATTCCCGCAGTACAAGGTTAAACTATTTATGCATCATGATTCATGTCGTAATATTTTTTTGCATATTCACACTCAGCAAAAAGTGATAGCCTAAAAAAAGTAACTTGCAACATAGATTAGCAAATGGTCAAAAAGGAAAAGGTCAAAGATTCACTCAGAAGGAAAAGAAAAACAAAGGCTAGGTACAACCGGACTGATTGAACATGTCAAAATCTCATGAGATAATGTTAAATCAGAAAAGCTTGCAAAAATTGCATTGATAAAGGCAACTTACAGCAGCATCTCCGATGAATCAGAAGCATATAAGAACCCTATTTAGTCAGTCAAAGACATAGAACAACAGCAGAGTTACACTAATAATCAAGAAGCCCTCTTAGGAGGTGCCATATTTTTAATAAGAGAAATGGTGGTACCAACAGCGAAAAATTGTACCACAAATCCTGCAGAACAAGGACATGGTCAATGCACCAATTGTATGCGCCTATGCGGCATATAATGAGAACCAAATTTGCAAATATGAAGCTTACCTAGTAGGACAGCTGCCATCTTTAGAGTCTCCAATCTTGTAAAATTTTGAAAAGTCTACACAATAACATCAATTGTTTTTAATCAAGCAAAAATAATAGCAATAAAATTTTGAAAAGCCTACACAATAATATCATTAGATTGTTTTTAATCAAGCCAAAATAAAAGCAATAAATCTGAACGAAGCAAATACAAAATAACATCAAGAGATTACTTTTAATCAAGCCCAAATGATGGCAAGAAATCAAAGAAAGAAGCAAATACACAATAACATCAATAGATTACTTTTAATCAACCCCAAATGTTAGCAAGAAATCAAAGAAAGAAGCAAATACACAATAACATCATAAGATTACTTTTAATCAAGCCCAAATGATAGCAAGAAATCAAAGAAAGAAGCAAAATCACATAAAATCAGAAGGAACAACCACCTTCTTGTAAATGAAAAGGAACACTCCAAGTGGTTTGACTAGTTTTGAAGGATGGAAAAAGTCTGAAAGATAGTGCTTTGTGAACTCCAAATAAGTCATCGTACTTATTGCTTGAGTCCTTTTCTTTACTTCTAGGCTTCTAGCCAATCAACCCCTAGGAAAGCTACTTTGAAAATTGGAACAGAGTCAAATCCATTTTCCAACATGATGGACAATGAGATAGAACTATCAAGTGGTCAATTTGATGCTAAAAAGAGGCAACTATAGAGCGAAAGAGGGAATGAAGAGATGGTGAACACAGAGCAGGGGATCTTCGACAAAATATACAGAGGGAATACCAGGTGGTGAGGGTGATAATAAGGAGGGCCAGCAATAGAGTAATAAGGAAGAGGATGAGACAAGTAGAACCTTTTTTTCTTTTTCCTTCATAAATAGAGAAAAAAGGAACCATAAAGCTAGCTTCCTTCAAACAAGAATTGTCACAAACAAGTGAACAACCAGGATACATGGATGTTGAGATATTTTGGTCTCCCTGTCAGGGGCGGATTTAGGGGGGTGGAAGGTGGTTCATTGAACCCCCTTCGCCAAAAAATTACACTTTATATATAAGGAAAATATGTTTTTTACCTCTATATATTATGTTTTGAATCCCCTTGACACAGCTCAAAAGCATAGCTAAGTGGTCAAGGGGGTTCAAAACCTCTGTAAGGTCATTGGTTCAATTCCCACTAGCTACAATCTTTTTTAATTCTTTTCTTTTTTAAACCCCCTTAGCGGAAATCCTGCCTCCGCCACTGCTCCCTGTGGATTAGCGGATTAGTGAATCAGGCTATACTCTCTTTTTTCTAGGGAAGGGGTTATGGAGGAAGGACTAGCATTATCAACTTATCTATTTTTGACTACAAGTTGACGAGCAATTACCAGAAAGATCATACTGTCGCAATAAAATAATCCACAGTGTAAATGGGGAGATAAATGGACTGGCTACGACCCTGCTGAAAGATCAATTCCCTGAACTGTTTGCAATTTCCCAACACGAGGAAGCTTCCTTGGCTTCTCTGAGAGAAACAAAGCTGGAGGATATGATTCAGAAGGAATTTTAACGATTGGGAACTGGATAGGGAGACCGAATTTTTTGCAACTTTAGAACCTTCCAACAGCTACTCAATAATGAAGAAAGAATTGCATTAAGCCAGGAAAAATTGGAGTGTTCTCAGTCAAATCTTACTACAAGATACTATCTGGAAGCACACAACAGAACTCAGCTAGGCCATGGAAAAGAATATGGAAGACGAAGGCCACATACAAAAGTTGCTTGTTTCACATGGTTGATAGCTAGAGGGGCATGTCTAAGTCAAGACAACCAATAGAGAAGGGGCCTATAAACTTATGTAACAGGTGTTACCTTTGTGGTGGGCAATTAGAGAGTATAAACCACCGGTTCTTACACTGCTCCAAAACCAGCCAACTTTGGAAACCATTTTTGAATATCGCGGGATGACATTGGATCATGCCTGGATCAATAGCAGAAACCTTGAGGAGCTGGATCGGAAGGGAATGACAAAATGTCAACCCCAAACCCAATGCATTTGGTGGACTATTTGGAGGGAAAGGAACTTAAGATGCTTTGTAGACAAACTCAACCCCATTCACAAGATCAAGTCAAACTTATGACTGCAGGTAAATGAGTGAATGAAGATGATGCAGAATCCATCTAAGAAATCATCAATACCCTACAAGAATAGGCTAGAGCTCTTTTTTGGGGGCTCTATCTACGCTTATGATATCCCTTTGATATATTTACCTGCACTTTCTTACTGCTATGTTAATTATATACTATTGTCTATCTCATACTATTGTCTATCTCAAAAAAATTCCACACTGCAAATGGAGAAAAAAATCTCCTACAAAATTAAGAAATATAAGTACTGATTCTTAAGATTTTAGGAGCCGTTTGGGCAACATCTGAAGTTGAAGTTGGAAAAAAACTTTTTGAAGTAGAAATTGGAAAAAAAAAGTTGGTGGAAGTTGAAATTGTGTTGAAAGCCGCAGTTTTTTTATGGTAAAAGAGTTTTTGGAAGTTGAAAACTTGTGAGTGGAGGTTGAAGATTTGAAAACCTTCACTTCAAATACACCTTGAAACCACAACTTCAAAATCTTGAGTTAAGGAATTCAACAATCAAGTGTCACCTAGCGATCATCCAAGTAAATCTAGGTTCTCTAATTCTTCATTGGTTGATATTAATCTCTTTCAGCCAAATTGTGCAATATAGTCCCAAGAAAACGTTGCAACATCAGTGCTAGTAGTATCTCATTTATTTTGATAAAAAGTGCTGGTAGTATCTCGTAAAGTCAGATGCAAGTGCATTCTGCTACACGTGACAACTTATCATGCAGCAATAGCTGCACCTATTGAAACATAAAACAAAAGAGATAAAGTGAACCCAACCTAGTAAGTGTCGATCCTTCTAAATCCAGCATTGTTGTGCCTGAACCAATTTACAGATAAAGTGAAGAAACACTGGTAGCAAGAATATTGAGGGCACTTTTTTACTTAATTATTTGTTTTCTTCATAGCTCAAGTATTAAGTCTTCATACACCAATCTGGTGCTTAGCTTTCTAAACTTTCAGCAGCAAATAGACTTCCAAAAACATGCGTTCAACTGCCTATCCCGTATTTCAGAGGGACAATGGAGAAGAACACATCTTTACACAACAATTAGTCTTGAAAACCTCTTTACCAAAGTCACATACCAAAAGAAGAATGTATGTGCTGCATATTATAGGTGAGCGGGAGAAAAAGAAACCGCAAATGTTTGAGTACATAGAGATAGAGGAAGCATTTCATGAACTTATATATGTATCGACTATTTGGAAAAAAACTGAAGGATGCATGCAATTTAGACACCTTTTCTTGAGTTCTTGTCTTCTTTTCAGGATCTATAAGGGAATATGCAATCTCTTTTTGTAAATTGGAGCCCTTCTACATGTCAGCACTCCCTTAATTCTATCTCGTATTCAATTAAATAATCCAATATCGAAAACAAAACAAAACAAACACTCCCCCCACCCACCCACCTTTTGGGATGAGGTGGGGCTAAACAACAATTGTCAGCATCCAATGTCCAAATTGCAGTATAATGTCATGAGCCGTCAATTAAGAAAAGAGAGGTAATTTTGGAGCTTAAAAGTGATCAAATTCTATCATCAGAAGGTATAAGTATTTTAGTTTGTAGGGCCTAATATAATTCCATAGTCAGATACAAAATTCAAGATTTGAAAGAATGGTGCATACTGCTGAATAAAATCACACACAAACTTGTTATTTGTTGATCGTGTCCCAAATTTCTTGTGTTAGTATTTAGTAAGCTACAGGAAGGTTGAAATAAGTAAAACAACTGTGTTTGTTGCAGCAATTTTGATATTAACTCAATCATACAAAGAATCGAGAGGTCCCTATTCAACATAATTAAATATAAAGCAAAAACGTCATAGATAACTTTCTGTCATTAACAGCAACTAGTAGGATCAATTTTCTCGTCAGAATGAATTAACACTTAACCATACCTCCAATGAGAGATTGCTCATAGCAAGATATGCCACTGACAGCAAGATCGCCATAGATGACCCAAAGACATAAAACTTCAAAAAGTTGGATCTGCTTCTCTTTCGACCTAAATATAACAAGAGAAAATGTCTCATTAAAAGGTGAAAGATCAAAATAATTAGGATATGAATGAGATCCAGTAGCAAACCTAATTCCCCTGCCAGAACAGAGACCAAGCCAATTGCAAGGGAAGAAACAGAAACTCTATCAGGAGACTCCTTCTTTGATAATGACATAAATACATTAACTGCTATCAACAATTGAGTGACTGCCTGCATTACATGATACAGGTTTATAAACTACTCCATACAAATACTACATTCACGGTGGCAAATTCCAGGTCCAGATCTTGCTGATGAATTAGTAATATCTTAATGAGCAACTAACTTATTCAGCTTATCTTAAACCAGTCTTAACATCAGAAAAATAGCCTTGAAATAACCAATTCTGATTAAACCAGAGATTTTTATGCAATAATAACGGAAATTCAATCTAACAAACCTGAGCGAAGATCAATTTGGCAAGACGAGACTTTGCCTTTGCAACTTTCGTGTATCCTACAAGAAAAATACTAAATTAATAATTAAGAAGATCAAATAGAAAAAGAGAGAGAGAAAGAGAAAGGGAGTTGGGAAAATGGAAAAGGGGGGAGAGAGTACTGGAATCGACGACCATGCGGTAGGAGAAATCAGAGCCATCGGTACCGGACGGCCTCCCTCTTCCTGCTGCCCTTTGATTCATCCCGTTCTCCACCTCTTTCCCAATCCTAGCAGCGTCTCTGTTGCTATTTTTGGCCCCGAGCCACACACGCTGAGAAGAGGTTTAATTAAGAGGGAGGCAGGAATTTACAAAGTGTAAACTAATAAGCACAGTGAAATAAACTTGAAACCGAGTGCGTAGAATATAAAACTGTTAGGCTCAAACTAATTAGTGCATTAGGTAGCCCAAAAGTATATTTTTATACATTATATATATATATATATATATATATATTTTATTAGCTATTTAAAAGCAACTAAAAATATATATATATTTTAATCTTTTTTACATTGTAGCGGATATAAATTAAATTTAAAATAAAATAAACAAACACTTTTCAAGTCATTGTACTCATTAGAATAAATATTAAAAATAGTAAAAGGTGTCTCATTAGTATAGTTTTTGATTCGGCTTGAATAAGGTCTTTAAATTATGCCTTCACTCCTCTCTCTTAGGTGACTAACTCTATTTTTATTTGTTTAGACTTTTTGTCCGAAGGTTGGACAATTATGATCTAATATTTATTTTTCCCTCAAAATTTTGCTTATGTTGGTGCCTCATAAATGTCACAACGCCTTGTTTCGTCATAATAATCTATATCTATATAACATTAAAAGCACGAAATCCTTTAACAAAATATCGTTCGTCTTTTTTACCTTTTAAAAATAACATTTACATTAGACAGAATTATAATTTTAGTTACGTTTCTAATATTTAGGACTTTTTTATAAGTTAAATATTTGAGTATTGAATTTTCCTTTATTAAACTAGGTAAAAAAAAATTTAATATTAGTATTATTATCACATTGCAATTAAAGTTCTCCAAACGTATGCACATACTGACATAATGACTCAAGGTAGTCTTCTTTTGATTTTGGTATCTTATTTAAACATTTTCGATGGATTTAAATTTTCACTCTCTAATAAAGAAGCTAAAGAATAATTAAATTTTAGAATTTATTATAATAAAGTGTAGCCAATTTTTTATACGTTAAAAATAGATTTTATATTTAAAAAACATAATTTAATTATTTTATAATATTAGGACTTTCAAATCAACTAAAAAAATTTCGATAAACTATTAGATCAATTTTTATCTTTCGAACATTGAATTCTTATTGGATAAACATATACTTATAGTAAAATATTTAAAACTTGGAATGAGCTAATATTATAGATTTGAATTAAAAAATATTATATTTTTAAATATTGAGAACAAATAATTAAATCTTTGAATTTACAAAAAAAAAAAATCTTTGAATCAGCTAATTAGTTAAAAATTCCAATTCAATTCTTCAGGAATGCAATATATAAGTAAAACTAATTTTCAAGTTGTTATTTTCCATAAGAAGAGCATTGGGAATGAAAGAAATCTAAAAATAAAGTAAATCGATTATAGTATAATATCGAGAGTCAAATTGGTAAAAGTGCAAACTTGAACCGCTAAGGATGAAAGAGTAGAAGATAAAATAAATTCTAAATGGGTTGTCATTAAATTTTTTTTCAGCATAGAAATTCTCATATTACAATAAGTCATATGAGGACTTCTAATTAAGGGCATAATTTCTTTCTTATTGAGCTAGTTAAACGAGATTAATATTCTTTATTTTAAGGAATTTATACCTTTTTTTAATTTTTTTATTTCATAAATTAAATACATTGTAATAATACTTATGTATTTCTTATAAAAATTATGCACTTATTAATATGAGGTACACGCACAATGTGCGTACTATAGTAAAAGCACAGAGGCCTTAGTGAAATGTCGTTCGCCTTTTTTATCCTTTTAAAATAGAATTCATACTAGACAGAATAGTCATTTTATGATTTTCCTAATATTTAGGATTTCAAAATTAACTAATAATTTTTACTATCAAACATTTTCTTATTTAAATACAATTTCAAGATTTTAAAAATATTTCCTTATTTGAATACAATTCCAAGATTTTGAAAAGGATAAGAGCAATATATTTTAACTAATTTAGACGCTTTTAATAAAGACATCCGAATTCAATTGCTACAATAATTTTTAGTAATTAACTATCAATATTTAAATATTTGCTTCCACGAGTTCCTACGAGATTTTGTTACTACGCCTAATATTTAGGACTACTTATTCTTTTTCTACATAAAAAGGAACCCTTACAAGCATTAAAAGGTTACATGGTGTTGACCACTTTCTTTTTTAACCACTTCTATTTCTTCTATCTATCTAATTTTTTTAAATACAAATTAAATTTGACAAATTTTATATAACTTCTTAATGATCATGTAATTTTGAAGATGGTGATAATAACTAAATTTAGTAGCATTGTTGCAGGAAGATCAAAATAAAATCTCTATTCTTCTTTATATTCAGTTATTGATATTAAGGATATTATAACTAATGACCTTAAATTGGATGTGGTTTTTAATAATTTATCATTATTTTTTATTGAGTGATGAAATTTTAGCTTCATAATTTATTTGCCGCGATTTTTTTTAGTTGGCCTGTCTAGAATAAACAGTACCTAACACAATCATTTTCATACAATGTTAAAATAAAAGAGGCGGATACGTGATAGATCATTAAGCTTTTAAAAGTATCGAAATTGTTTCTATGCTTAGCTAGGTCATCTGTTATTTTTTTTTTATTAAGTAGGATCAATATTTGTCATTTCAATATTTCAATATGTCATTTGAGGCAATGTTAGAGAATGACTTTTAAATATGTTTATGGTTTCCTAATAAAGAACATGAGTTAGAGTATTTATCATAAATACAATAACTTTTATATTAATTTATTAATGTTTAGGACTTTACAGTCCACTAAATTATTTATTAACTTCTTTCTATTTTGGGAAATTTTAATATTTAGTACTTTAAAATAAACTAAAAGTGTAATTACTTTATATGAATTACTTTCTTAAATGAAAATAAACATAATTGCTCTTTCCATGCTACTGCTAATATTTAAACATGGGATACCTAAACATTAAATTTGAGTCAACGAAAAATAAATAGTCTCTTAAAATGTTGAGGTCAAATAATTAAGTATTTAAATTAATTAATTAATGAAAGAATCCAATTCAATCATTTTCAAAATTGACCATATAAGTAAAATATCTATATTATATTAAAAGCACAAAGACTCTTGCCGAAATATCGTTCACCTTTTTTATCCTTCAAAACTAAATTTTACATCGAATAAAAAAATCAAATTAAATTTTAACTCTTATAAACAATTCTTTATTTAAACTAGGTTTGTTATTTTTGTCTTTTCCCCTAGGGTTTTTTCCCACGAAAGTCCTAGCTAATTTATACTTTTTGACGGATTCTTGATCAAGAGCATCTCCAAAGGAAGCAAAAATAGGTGTTGATAAGTTAGGAAAATAATATTATAGCAAGTTTGCTAAAGCCTTTAATTTGCTCATGCAAAGCATATTCTAAAACTGATAATAGAATTGATTTAAAATTGAAGTCCTTATAAAGATTTTAAGGTACGTCCAACTATTTCTATTTCAAAATCAAATTCTTTTATTTTCCATATATCTTGCATATTATGAAATCAAAAGATTTTTGTTTAGTTTGACGACGTGTTTATAGTTTGTAGCGTGTGTTTTTAGTGTCGTTTGTTATTCAATTTAGCTGATTTATTTCAATAATTGAGATTAGGCTATTTGATATATTTATTCGGAATGGATTGTATCTTTGTGAAATTTAATGTGACATGTACCAAATTAGTAGATTCGTCTAATAAGTGAAGATATTACTAAATTTAGTTTGAGTACTGCATGCAGCTAATCATATTCAATATTACAATTGAATTGAAATTTGTCGAACCAAAGCGGGAACCAAAGCGGGTTGTACTGAGCATATTGTTAAGGAGATCTTTTAACAAGTTAAAGATGAAGTCCAGAATAATAATATAAATTAATTTATGTAGCTCCATTATTATTTTATGTGTTAAGTTGTTTATAGTTATCTCCTCTTTCTCTCACATTACATCTTATATTTATTTGTTCATTATTTTGACTCTATTGCCCGTTATGGGTATATAACTACAAATGACTGAAATTAGAAAAGTAGTCTTTGTAAATTAAAATTTTAATATTATTCAAGAGTGTTTCTATTGTTAAATTTGAAAGAAGTTATCACTTTGAGTACAAAGAATTGAGACATAAATTCCCTAATGCGATTGAGATTTTATGAGTGAAGAGCTTAGTAGTTATCTTCCTCTTAGCTATAAAATGATGCTTTCTATTAGTTGGGAATTCACTATTCCAGTGATCAACCCTGCTCGGAAAAGGAACCTTCACAATACTAGCTAGAGGTATGAGTGCCTAATATGGCCTATATGAATACTCCAGTTAATTATTTTATCCTCACTAAATGTTAAATGTCTGAATAAATATCATGTATTTCAATTGTTAAAAGTCTAAGTGTTAACACTTTTAATCAACATAGAATTATCTCTTGAAATTTGTTTACAACGCTATATCAAAATCTGATTGAATTTGTCACTACTATTCCTAATTATAAAGAAACAAATAAGACTCTAATTTCATTAAAAAATATTAATTTTTTCAAAAATAATTTCGAATATGTTTGTGATTTGCAATGATGTAATCATAGTTTCCAATCTCAAAGTTGAACAATATTTATGCAATATGATTTTTCACATCAGCGATTATATATTACACCTTTCAAGAAGAATATTGATATCAACAATAAAATATTTAATCATGACAACTACTTAAAGCGATAGAAGGAAATATACACCAACATATTTTTATTATTCATAAGTGGTGCTAGGTGAGATACGACATGATGTACTTGTATCTTGTTTAAAAAAATATTTATAATTATAATATTATATTAACTAACATAATTAGATGCGATACACACATGCAATACAATAACAATATTTGTAAGCTGATTTGATAATATGCGTTATATGATAAAGAAACAGTGATGGGACACAGAGAGAAATGGTCAAGTAAGAATAGCTTTATTCAATAGGAATTAATTAATGTACATTTCTTCAAATTTTACCTTTGTATATCCTTTAGTAAATTCAGGTGCAAGTAGATGGGGTCAATAAGTCACAAAAATCGTACATTCCAACAGAGTTGAGATAACAACCACACAAAGCTATACAAATTTCAATCAGGAGTTGATCTTTAATTCCTTGTACTACTAAAACACCAAGTGAAACACAAAAATCAAGAGTGAAAAATCTTTGTACCGAAGATTATCAGCCAATCTTTGATTCTAAGTTCCAACCACTCTTTCTGCCTGAACTTCCAAATGAATACAATTTTGGCGACCGGCAAAAGAAGATTAATGAATCTACTTCAAATTAAAGTTAGTTGTTTTAAGTATTCAGGACTAGGGATGTGCTTTAAAATAAGCCAAGAGGCCAACAAGTGGTGCATTTACATATGTAGCTGGTTCTGACTGGGCAGAACTAAGTCTAGAATCAGCAAAATAATCTTTGATATCAGGTCCTCCAACCACTGCCCCTATATGCAAGTTGGGATTTGGGCTTTCACTTAGAAAATATGGTGTCCCTTCTTTACATCCTATCTTCTGTGGATATTGATCAATAGATGGCAATGAAGCCCCTCTATGGTGTATTCTTTGAGGGAATGCTGATCCAAATCCAACCATGTATGACATGTTCATTGGATTTCTCCCAAGAATATAATTCACCTGCAGGCATTATATATACCTACATCAGTTTAATTTCTTACAAATTTATCACATTTTCAGTGTCATTGTAATATGCAACACACAGTATATACAATACCTGGCTTCTTGCAAAACGTATTAGCATCTTTTGAGTTACCCCAATGTTGCCACAGCGAATTACTCTGCTCTTCATGTACCGCGCATAGGTTAGAAGTAGAAACGATAGAGCTGTTGGATTTTGCATATTACAAATCCCCGCTTTGTACATGAGTCCACCTGCATAAAATTTGAGGATGACAACAATTAGTCGCGCATCTTTCTTTTTGCTTTCTAAGGGCGAGATATGGGGAAATAACTATACCTGGAGTGTATCTAACTGTATTGGTAGGAGATTCAGGTAATACACTGCAGACAAATGTATCAGCGTAAGGAAGGAAGGGGTTTGCATTTGAAGGTTTATCAAGAACAAACTGCAAAAATATCCAGAAATGTGAAAGATATCAGATTGAATCAAAGATACAGAAAATTAATTATGTATGCGCGCAGAATAAATAAGAGCCTGATTTGGTGGAATATCTAACTAGTGAATAAATTAATTAACCTTGGAGATAAGCACATTGATACCAGCATGCTTGGCATCCCATCCAAATTCTGATAATCCACTTTCCATGTCTGATTTGAAGTTTATTATATTTTGCTTAACGTAGTTCCAATACATAGGCTTCCTTGTAGCTTTGAGAAGCCATGCTGCAGCCCAAAGCAATTCATCCTGTTCAATTTTTTCATCCTTGTTAGGATTAAGAACTTGCTGAATTAATGTCAATACCATTTGAAGATTTTTAAGCCTTCATACTTACATTGTATCCGTTGTAATTACAGTAGAATGGGCACACCCAAGGTCCTATGCTGTCATTGTAAGATCCCCTGTATTTATCCGCAAATTCAAAAACCTGAAACCCGCGCAAAAATAATAGAATTATTATCACCTCAACTATTTGATAGTCATACCGAAATTGCAACACTCTATATATAGTTGTCCTATTAATTAGTACTCCTGGTTCCAAATATTTGTTTCAAAAATTTGATGGTAAGCCACATAATGCTACCTGGATGGCTCGGTTAGCAAGCAATTTGGAATATGCGGGATCAGAAGGCTTAAACACAACGGATGCAGCAGCAAGAGCAGCAGCAATTTCAGCAGAAACTTCAGAACCAGGAGCTTGTGCAGTAACTGCAAAAGTATTACGCGGCGTGTCCATATCTTCAGGCCTTTCCCAGCAATTATGATCGGCCTCTGCGTTTCCTACTTGTGCAAATACTACGTTGGGAATGTTTGTGGTCTTTAAGAAATAATCCGTGGACCACCTGATTGCCTCCATGGCGTGTTGTAAGTCTGATCCCATCGTATTTTTGAACTGCTCGACACTCCAAGCCAACATGGTCGTAGTAAAAGCCATTGGGAAATGGAACTTGATATTGTCACCAGCATCATAGTACCCGCCTACCAAATCCACCTGAAAAATCTTGTTTCTTTATATCGTTGTATGTAGTTTTCAAATATATAAATTTTGTTTAAAAAACTTAAAGATTCTATGTTTGAATTCATGGTCAAAATTAAGAAGTTTGACTCTCGAAATGTGAACTGTATGAAACAAATTGGGACGGGGGAGTATTATGTATACTTACACCCTTGTCAGCTCCATCATGAAGAGCAGAATCTTTTCTCCAAGTCGCGCGCTGGTTAGGGGGTAATTTACCAGACCTTTGTCCCTCGAAGAAGAGAATGCTCTTTGTTAAGGCATCAGCATAATTAGGATTAGGAACCTTTGCTACCACCGTTGCTGTCAAGCAGACAAATGCTGCAATTACTCGCAGCACTTGGCAAGGAGATCTTCTGCAACCAATCATATTTCTTAATGGTCTTGGTCTTGTTCTAGGTACGATGTTTATTTTTTATTTGCCAGAGAGCATAAATTGACAATACATATACATTTTTCCTCAGCGCACATCTTCAGTACCTAGAATATTGCTTTAATTTTCCATAAAGATAGGAAAAGTAAGCCTTGGAAGTCCATATTCATTCTTCCAGGGCAAACTTAAAATATTGATCTCTGATGGAAATCATCTGGGGGCTGGGGATGGCACAACATGTTCAGCCAATGGAGATTACCACTTTTTGACCCCCTCAATTAGTAATATATTATTCACATCTGCATCATTTTGTACACAAATATCGGTATTACGTACGTTTGCAAAACTTTTTACTACTATTGCTAGTTACGCAACTCATGCATCTTTCCTTCTTCACGTTCATTTTATTGGCAAACAGAAATATCACAACACACCTTCAGTTTAAAGTAATATTGTTGACTACAATTGGATCTGATGGATTGCTCGTACGTTATGCTGGTATATACTGTGTACATCAGTCTTACATATTTAAACTAATAAAGGGATGAAGGATTGCATTGTACTTGAGTATTAATGATTTAGAAAGAGATTTTGTTTCTTGGAAATTGTAACCGAGCACAAGGAGATGTAAAACCCAAATAGCCTCCTTAATTTTCAGAACAAGTTACATGAGGTGACTAGTTATTAAAAGGTTGACCTTCAAGTTCCTTCCGATCTAAGCAGCTTTCGTCTTTCCCCAAAGCATACCAATTGGAGCAAGTCAAAAGAACAGGCGTATTAGGCACTGCTTCTTCATTACTCTTGAGTCTTTAACAATCAATTCTAGCGCGCACACAATAACTTCGGCATTCACTTTTCGAGTTAGGATTTGGACTTTATGAAAATTCAAATTCTGGGATAGTGGCATCAAGCGTTAGTAATTGATACTGAATTTATTTGATTCGGCGAACTTAATTGATTGTAATAGTTTTTGTAAGGTTGCCGTACTAGTCATCATTCTTCATATCTCTGATTATCGATCGTTTAGAGTTGACAACATTTACTAATTTAATGTTTGACTTTTTTGTGACTCATTTACCATACGCCGCTTCAGTAATGCATTAATTCTTCGGTACCCATATTTAGGGGTTTTCATAAAAATCAGAAAAACAAAAATCGAACCAAACCTACTAAAATAATCGATATTTTTTCGGTTTGGTTTGGTTTTGATTTTAAATTTTAAAAACCGACCAAATTTGATTTGGTTTTGTTTTTATAAAAAAATAACCGAAAAAACCCGAACCAAACCGAATATAGAAATAGTTATTTAAAAAAATAAATAAATAAATAAATAAATAAATAAATATATATATATATATATATATATATATATATATATATATATATATATATATATATATATATATATATATATATATGTATGTATGTATGTATGTATATTTTTATACAAAGTTTCTAAAATTTTATGTTACATTTTAATAGTTTGCACTTTTAGTCTAGTTCTTTGCTATTATAATAATCTAGTTCTTTGCCTTTATATTCTAGTTTGATTAATATTTTTTTTTTGCTAAGTATAAGAATTTATTTCATATTAAAAATAATCTATTTTTAATTGAGTCCTAAAATTATTCATTACTATTTTGTTCAATTATCATCAATATATTTTGGTAAATGATAGATGTTTACCCTTAATTAGTAACAATTAAATTTATATGTGGTTTTAAGGATACGTGACTTGGCCTGATACAATAAAAGAATGAACAATAAATAAAGGCTAAATTCAATAAGTAAGAGAGTAAGCAAACCACCGATGTTGATTAATTCAGCTGTGGTGGAATCTTCTAAGATGAACGAAAATGAAATTAGTATTGATGAAGAAAATAGTTAAAATATGCTAAACTTTGGTATATTGATCGTATCTTCTCCTCCCTTTTTACATTAGGGTTACCTCTTTATATAGGAAGAGAAAAGAATTCTATACAAGGTAAAAGACTTATTTACAAGGTAAAAAATCACTAAAATTATTAGGTTCAACGTCTTTGCTGATTTGGGCCGTGATTCCCGCCGAGATGTTTACATATCACGAGATTTCCGGCCCTTCCGTTATGAAAATCTGATATTTTTACCATAAGATGTTTTACCCGGATCGGTCTCGATAATCTCATCTCGAACGCCTTGACTTCGAGCTTCGTTCTGATGATGTCCGACCTCGGACTCCCCTTCTCGATGTGCCGGTCCCGACTTACAGGACGACGACCTCAATCGACGCCGATCTCCAAAACTCTAAACTGGTGCTCCCTGTGCAAGCGATCGTATTCGACCTCATACAGATAGTCCCCTCGTTTTTTGGAGAGTAATGACAAGAAATGATATGAGCCGCCGCTTCAAAGATTAGGTCAAATTGGAGACACACTTATAGTGAACGACACAAAATTCAAAACGTCAAATCAGCTAACGCAAAACGTCTTGTTGATAAATGACGGCAACATGATGACGCACGTGGCCACTATCAAAAAGGTCTTTTCGTGTCCCAGCTGGCGACAAACCTTGTGATCCCTGCAAATATCAATTAATGCTTTCCCATCTCGTGTTTCGAACAGCCGCTTTTAAAAAGTATAAATAGTCCCCTCATTCTTCAATTTTCAAGTTTTGTGTCGTTTGAATATCTTCTTGCTCTTGCTCTTGCTCTTGCTCTTGCTCTCTACATTTTTGTTCTTCAAGTAACCTCCTTTCTTACACTTCCATTTGCTCGCTTCCCATCTCTTCAACTCCAATGGCGAAAACATCTAAATCTGTTCCTCAAAAGCAACAACCTTCCTCCTCTCAACCCGCTGAAGAGGTCGAGCCTGTCATTGCTGAGGAAACTTTGCCAGAGCCTCCTCTAAAAGCTTTCATACCGGTCGGATGCTCAACCGGCTCCGACTTTAAGGTAGAGAAGGCTTCCTCAGTACCGGGCCGGGGCGAACCGGTCGCAAGGTATATTAGCTCAATCATGAGCAAAATCCTTGATAGGGTGAAAATGGAATGTAACTGGGTTGGCAAAGAAGTGGTAGTCCCCTCTCCGGACGAGGCGATTACCACCCACGTGGAGGGTTATTTGAGCTTTTGTACCTACCCCTTCATGTTGGGACCTTTGGACCCTATTATTGTCGCCTTTTGCAAAAGGTTCAATGTTACATTGGGTCAGATTCACCCCTCCGTTTGGCGGATAATTCATTTTTTCTGTTTTTTTGTGAGTAAGGTCGACGGGCATCCTTTCACCATTGATCATTTACTTCGACTGTACAGTCCCCGAGTCTTCCGAGGGGGACTAATAAAACTTGCTCACCGGGCTAGCAAAGCCCCGGATTTGAGCATTGATGAGGACAAGGACCGGGGTTGGATGAGCCGATTCGTTCGAATAAGGACCTCGGACCTTATCCTGCAAAAGACATGCCGTTCCCTGAAAAGTGGAACATGGACCGTAAGAATCATTTTCCTATCCAAATTCATCTATTGTTCTTCTTTTGATATCTTACTAATATATTTTGTAAGGTGTAGCCGTTTCTCAAATGCCGGCCGCGATTCAGCACTTGGAGGAGTGGGTCCGGAAGGTGGTAGCTCAGAGGACCTACTCAGAGCGCGCCTAGCGTGAGATATCGAAAGGCCTTTGGGAGGCCAAAAATCATGGTGAGCTCGATAATATTCATATTTCTTGTTTTATGTGATCGGCGCTGCTGCTATCTCACTTCCTCCTTTGTTTGTAGGTCTATCGAAGGACGCTGAATTGAGACCGACGTCCCCCAGTAGAGAGGTTCCCTGCCCTCCCCCTGCCTTGGAGAAGGAGGGAGAGAAGAAGAGAAAAAAAGTCCCCGGTCCCTCAGAGCCCGAGAAAAAGCGGATTAAGAAAAAGAGCATAGCTCGTAAGCCCAGAATTGTCGACTTGGCTATTCGGTTGAGCGACGACTCTGAGGAAGATAGGGACCTCGGTATTTCAAATAATGAACCATCTCGGACAGTCCCCGAGCCGAGGACCGATGAAGCTTGCATCCCTCGAGTAGAGGACCTCGATACAGGGTAAGGACCAAGGTTTGCGCCGACGCAGGGGAGGCAGTACAAGGAACCTCGGACCTCCCAGAAACAATGGACTCTCCCTCTTTCTCGGAGGCAACCCTCAATGAAGCCCGGGCTGCAAGGATGCATACGCCGAGCAAAGGCCAGGTACCGGCAGGACCCTTCGAAGGCTTTTTCGATGGAGTGCCATCGGCTGATACCTTCGGGCTCGAAGTGCCGAAGAAGAGTCCTTCTGCCGAGACGAGCGGGGTATCTATCGGTCCCAAGTTAGTCGATAGATTTCCCGCTCCAAGTTTCAATCCTGATCGGAAGAGGATAATAAAGTTTGCCATTCTCGAAGATGCTAGGGCTCTGGCCGTGCCTGTGGGCGTGGCTAGCTACCTTCGGTGTTTGGTGACCGAGGAAGATCAGGCTGCAATGGATGCGGTGGATGAGGCCTGTTTATTCAATGAAGCTCAACAGGCAGCAAATAAGGTAAAATTTTTCATAGGCTCTATTTGGCGTTTGTTACCTTATTCTTCGACTTGTACTGATCGTTTTATTTTTTCTCACACTTGCAGTCTTTGGTGCTTCATCACGAGGCGTTCCTTCGGCTAAGGGAAGAAAAGGCACGTCGCCAGCGACTCGAGGGGGAGATGTCGACTCTTCGGGCCGAGCTTAGACTGCTGCTTCATCACGAGGCGTTCCTTCGGCTAAGGGAAGAAAAGGCACGTCGCCAGCGACTCGAGGGGGAGATGTCGACTCTTCGGGCCGAGCTGAACTTCATGCGTAGAGAGAATGACAAAACACTTGTCCAGCTGGGACAGCAACTTGACCGACTAAATCAACTTCGGTCCGCATTGAGCGACGCCAAGGCAGAAACCAGTGAATGGAGAGCCAAGGCCGATATATTGACTTCGGAAAAGGAGACCCTCCGGGCTCGCGCAGTCCCCTTGGAAGAGCAAGTTTCGGAGGCACAAGAGAAAATCAGGACTCTGACTAAGAGCACCGATGCACTTCAGTCCCAAGTCGAGACGCTCACTCTGGATCGAGATGTTCTGGTTAACGAGCTGCAGTCGGCAAAATTCGAGATTTCCACGTCCAAAGCCGATGCTGATGATCTGATAGCTCAATATAGAGCTGATGCTGAGGCCGCCCAAGGGCAATCAAAGATTTTGGTCGAGTACGCTAAGTGCCAAACCCGTCTTTCCGTTCTCGAGGAGCTACAAGCTCAAGGCTTCGATCTATCCACCGAGGTCGATGACGCAGCAAAGATTGAAGCCGATGTTAGAAAGCGGGCCTTCCCTGAAGAAGAAGAAGAAGAAGAAGAAGAAGAAGAAGAAGAAGAAGAAGAAGAAGAAGATTCTGATTGATGTTGTCTGTTATATAATATGGCCTTTTTGTAACACACTTTATGTTGTATATATAAAAGAATTCCCCTTTTTTGTCTGACTTTGTTATGAAATTTCCAATCTTGCAAACTTTCCTGCCTCCCAGGCTTAGTTAAGATTTATTTGGTTTTCTTCTTTCATGGCCGATTGAATAAGGCCCACACCTCGAAAGGGGGTCGAGATTTGACTTGATAGGTCTTATTCCTTTTTGAATTTTGTTAATTCGACATGACCTTGGTCCGTTAAGAAACTGGATCTGTATTAACAGATCTCAACCCGATTCGGCCTTAGCCTTTTACGAATTCGGATTTGCCTTAATAGGTCTTGTTTCTTTTCGAATTTCATTAGCTCGATGCGGCCTTGGGCTATTAGGAAATCGGGATTCTGCCTTAGCTGATTTGGTTTCCTTTCGAATCTTACTGACTTGATTTGGCCTTAGCCTTTTTAAAGAATCGAGGTCTTGCCTTGGCAAGTTTCAATCATCCTCAAATTTAATTCGATTCGGCCTTAGCCTTTCATAAATTGGGAATTGCCTAAGTAGGTCTTACTTCCCTTTGAGTTCTATTAGCTCGATATGGCTTTGGCCTTTCAAGAAATTGGGGTTTGTCTTAATTGGTCTTATTCCCCTCTGATTTCCGCGCAGATATTTGAACAATGTTAGCTTTCGATAATGTAATGAAATTTGAAGAGGCCCTTGGGCTCAAAAACAAAATATCGGTGCCAAAGAACTTTTATTAGCATTCATGTGCTTGTACAACTTTACTTAAGGGGCAGATCAGTCTACTTGGGCACGGTACTTTCGACCGTTTGACCCTTACATTGATTCCTAATGATCTATGAGAAATCCCCCCGAATTGAAGTAGCCAAGCAAAGATTCGAAGTAGACAAGCAATCTCCAGATATTCAAGGTCGATCGAAGCTGTGCACCAAATATTATTATCTCCGATGAGCGACCGATCTAAGTTAGCACGATTCCTGGTTGCCTCATTAAAAACCTTGCCGTAAAATCCAATTTGGGATAAAACTAGTCGAAGGGAAAAAGAGTGCAACGGGTGCTTTCAATCCTAATGTCCTGTGCTTCCTGACTCAAGGTTACTCTATTCAATACCTGCAAGCGTTAATAACATAAAACAAATAAATGAAAAAAGAAATTTATTACCTTAACAATAGTATCATTTTAGGTGGCTCACGTTCCAATTGCTTGGCAGCTGTTTGCCATTCATGGTTCCAAGCTTGTAAGATCCCTTTCCGGTAACCTTCAAGATAGCGTAGGGCCCTTCCCAGTTTGGTCCTAGCTTTCCTTTATTCGAATCTCGAGTGTTGGGTGTGATTCTTCTGAGTACCAAGTCCCCAACGTTGAAGTATCGAAGATGGGCTCTCCGGTTGTAATACCTTTCAATCTTTTATTTTTGTGCCGCCATTCGAACAAGGGCCATTTCCCTTCTCTCATCCAATAATTCTAGATTGATGTTCATAGCTTCTCGGTTCGATTCTTCGGTTGTGTATCGGAACCTGATGCTTGGTTCGCCTACTTCGACTGGTATTAATGCTTCAGCACCGTAAACTAGGGAGAATGGAGTGGCTCCGGTGGTAGTTTTCTCGGTTGTGCGATATGCCCATAGAACTTCGGGCAGTATTTCCCTCTATTTTCCCTTTGCGTCGGCTAACCTTTTCTTCAAGTTTTGAATTATGGTTTTGTTGGTCGACTCAGCCTGTCCATTGCCACTGGGGAGATATGGCATTAATAATATTCTCTTGATCTTGTTGTCTTCGAAGAACTTCGTTACTTTGCTGCCAATGAATTGCTTGCCATTATCGCATACGATTTCCGATGGCATTCCAAATCGGCAGATGATATGGTCCCAGATGAAGTCGATCACTTCCTTTTCCCTGACCTTTTCATATGCCTGTGCTTCAACCCACTTGGAGAAATAGTCAGTCATAAAAAGAATAAATTGAGCTTTACCTGGTGCACAAGGGAGAGGGCCGACGATGTCCATCCCCCACTTCATGAATGGCCATGGCGATAGGACCGAATGCAATGTCTCTCCGGGCTGGTGAATCATTGGTGCGTGCCTTTGGCACTTGCTGCACTTGCGTATGAACTCCTTCGTATATTTCTCCATATCGATCCAATAGAAACCAACTCGAATTATTTTTCGAACCAAGGATTCGGAGCCGGAGTGATTCCCGCATGTGCCTTCATGTATCTCCCTAAGATATACTCGGTGTCGCCGGGCCCAAGACATATTGCGAGGGGGCCTCCGAATGTTCTTCTGAATAGGATTCCATCACCGAATAAACAGAATCGGGCTGCCTTTGTGCGTAACGCTCTCGATTCTTTGGGAGCCGAAGGGAGCTTACCTGAACTGAGATATTCTATGTATTTGTTCCTCCAATCCCTTGTCAAGCTTGTCGAGTTAATTTCGGCATGGCCTTCTTCCGCCACCGACCTCAAAAGTTGTACGACCTTTTCGGACTCGATCTCCTCATCTTCGACCGATGATCCCAAGTTGGCGAGGGCATCGGCCTCACTATTTTGTTCTCGCGGTATGTGCTGTAGGGTCAATTCTTTAAACCTATGTAGTGTGACCTGAAGCTTGTCCACATACCTCTGCATTCGTCCTTCTCTAACTTCGAAAGTCCTGTTCACTTGATTGACTACGAGGAGGGAATCACATTTGGCCTCGATTATCTCTGCCCCCAGGCTTTTGGCCAGCTCTAAACATGCAATCATAGCTTCATACTCTGCTTCGTTGTTTGTTAATTTTACAGTCTTAATAGACTGTCGAATTGTATTCCCAGTTGGGGGCTTTAGTACGATACCAAGCCCCGATCCTTTCGATTTGGAGGCGCCGTCTGTGAACAGAGTCCACACTCCAGAAGGAGTCCCCGATTCGGTCATCAGTTCTCTCTCGACCTTGGGTATAAGCGACGGCGTAAAGTTGGCGACAAAATCTGCCAGCACTTGAGATTTGATCGAGGTTCGGGGCCGATATTCGATATCGTACCCGCTTATTTTGATGGCCCACTTGGCCAGTCGGCCTGATAGCTCAGGTTTGTGCATAATACTCCTCAGGGGATAAGTTGTTACTACACACATGGGATGGCATTGGAAGTACGGTTTTAGCTTCCTAGAGGCACTCAATAAAGCGAGTGCTAACTTTTCCAAATGTGGTTATCTAGTTTCGGCCTCACCTAGGATTCTACTGACGTAATAAATGGGAAATTGCGTACCTTGTTTTTCTCGGATCAGGACCCCGCTTACCGCTACTTCCGAGACGGCAAGGTAAAGGTATAATAGCTCACCTGTTTTTGGCGTATGCAACAAAGGTGGACTAGAAAGATACCTCTTAAGCTCTTCTAACGCGTGCTGACATTCCGGACCCCATGAGAAGTTGTTCTTCTTTTTCAGCAAGCTGAAGAATTGGTGACTCCTGTCGGATGATCTCGAGATGAATCGGCCCAGGGATGCTACCCGGCCTGTCAGCTTTTGCACAGCTTTCACACTGTCTACAATTGTTATATCTTTGATAGCTTTGATTTTTTTGGGGTTAATTTCTATTCCCCGGTTCGAAACCATGAAACCAAGGAATTTTCCTGAGCCCAACTCCGAATGCACACTTCTCCGGGTTCAACTTGATATTGTACCGTTTCAACACATCGAACGTTTCCTGCAAATGGCTCAAATGGTCCTCTGCTCGCAGGGACTTAACTAACATGTCATCAATGTAAACTTCCATAGTTTTTCCTACTTGTTCCTCGAACATCTTATTTGCTAGGTGTTGATAAGTAGCCCCCGCATTTTTTAGCCCGAATGGCATCACGTTGTAACAATAAGTACCATACTTAGTGATGAAGGATGTCTTTTCTTGATCATCCTTATCCATTCGTATCTGGTTATAACCAGAATAAGATCGAGAAAGCTAAGGGTCTCGTGGCCAGCGGTTGCATCGATCATGCGATCAATGTTGGGCAAGGGAAAAGAATCTTTAGGGCACACCTTGTTTAGATCTTTATAATCTATGCACATTCTTAGCTTATTTCCCTTTTTAGGAACTACAACAACATTTTCTAGCCATTCCGGGTATTTAACTTCCCGTATGGACCCTATTTTTAAAATCTTAGTTACCTCATCCTTGATGAATGCTTGTTTGACTTCGGACTGAGGCCTCCTCTTTTGCTTGACCGGCCAGAATTTCGGATCAATGCTCAATTTGTGAGTTGTGATTTCCAGTGGTATCCCTTTTATGTCAAGATGGGACCAAGCGAAAGAATCTTCGTTAGCTAAAAGAAACTTAATAAGTTTGGCCCTGAGCTCAGAGCTTAGGCCCGAGCCCAGATATACCTTTCGATCCGGCGAATCGCCTCGGAGTGGAATATGCTCGAGTTCCTCGACCATTGACTTGGTTGCATCGGACTCATCGGGACCGATGAACGACCGGGGAACCCCACAGTCATCATCTTCGAGATGATCCTGTTCACCTTCGTTTGTTGAAGGTGGTGCCTGTGATTGCTATTTGGTGGTTCTTTGGGAAATATCGGTCGGTTTCGGCTCTGCTTCTTCTACTGCGAACATCTCCCTTGCAGCATGCTGTTCTCCGTAAATAGTTACGATCCCATCAGCCGATGGGAATTTTAATCTTTGATGCAGTGTTGAGGGTACTGCCCTAATATCATGAATCCACGGCCTCCCGAGCAAGGCATTGTATCTCATATCTCCTTCGATCATGCAGAATTTTGTTTTTCGAACAGTACCGGCGGTGTTCACCAGCAACGTGATCTCCCCTTTGGTTGTCTCACAAGCCATGTTAAAACCATTGAGAATTCGAACTTCAGGAATAATCCAGTCTGTCAATCCGAGTTGTTCGATAACCCACGATTGGATTATATTGGCCGAGCTACCAGGATCGACAAGTACACGCTTCACCCTAGTTTTGTTTACGAGCATCGATATTACTAAGGCATCGTTATGGGGTTGTAAAACTCCTTCTGCATCCTCTTCGTCGAAATACAAAGCTCCTTCCATCGTAAAATCCCGAGTGCGCTTTTCTCGGGTGATAGATATTTTGGTGTGTTTTAACACCGGACCTTGGGGTGTATCTACCCCACCGATTATCATATTGATGTTATGTTGAGGCTCCTCCTGGTTTACTGGCCTACTCCTGTTCCCGTAATGGTTTTTGGCTCGGTCGCTCAGAAACTCTCGAAGGTGCCATTTTCGAGCAACCGGGCCACCTCTTCCCTTAACTATCGACAATCCTCTGTCTTATGCCCATTGGTGCCATGATATTTGCATATCAAGCTGGGGTCTCTCTTAGCTGGATCCAATTGCAGCAGTCGAGGCCATTTGGTGTCCTTAATGCGGCCTATGGCCGATACGAGAGTCGCCGAGTCGATGTTGAAGTTATATTCGGACAGTCGTGGTGCTTCTCGGTGACCAACGACTCTCTCAAAGTTATTTCTTGCCAATGGTCCTCGGTTCCTTCGATTAAGATCATCCCTTCTTTCCCGTCTTGGGGAACCCTACCTTACTGGAATGGCTTTTCGGTCTCCAGGATATGGTCGATGCCTGTCCCTGTTCGATCTTGGTTCTCGGTAATTATCTCTTTGAACCCTATCGGGAGTTCTGATGGGGTAAGTGGATCCCGAGGGGGGCCTAAGTTGATCGTCCTCGACCTTAATCTTCGATTGATATCGGTTGTGAATATCTGCCCAAGTAGCAGCCGGATATTCAATTAAGCTTTGTTTAAGCTGTTGTGAAGCCGTTGAACTCCGAGCGTTGAGCCCTTGGGTGAAGGCCTGCACGACCCAATCATCAGTAACCGGTGGTACGTCCATCCGTTCCATCTGAAAGCGAGATACAAATTCCCGCAGCATCTCGTTGTCTCTTTGCCTAACTTTAAATAAGTCCGATTTCCGTGTCTCAACTTTGATGGCACCCGTATGAGCCTTTACAAAGGCGTCCGCAAGCATGGCAAAAGAATCGATGGAATTCGGGGGCAAGTTGTAGTACCAAGTCATTGCTCCCTTTGACAAGGTATCTCCGAATTTCTTTAGGAGAACGGACTCAATCTCGTCATCTTTGAGATCATTTCCCTTTATGGCGCATGTGTATGCCATTACGTGCTCATTTGGGTCAGATGTCCCGTTGTACTTGGGGATTTCTGGCATGCGAAACTTTTTTGCTATAGGTTTTGGGGCAGCGCTTGATGGGAAAGGCTTTTGTATGAATTTCTTCGAATCTAAGCCTTTCAACACTGGGGGTGCTCCTGGAATCTGATCCACCCTCGAATTGTATGTTTCTACTTTTTTGTCATTGGCTTCAAGCATCCTCATAATCCTGGGATTTTCCCCCGATCCGCTTTCGTTCTGTTGCGCCGTGACCGGTTCATTTTCGGGGATGACTCTTCGAGAAGAACCAGCTTCAACCCTATTTGAAACCTGACTCCGACTTTGCAACTGAGTGTTGGCCGCTTGCTGGGCTTGTAACATGTCAAATATCATTTTGAGACTAATCCCGTCTCCTTCGTCGTTTTGAGTTCTTGAGCGGTGTTCTCTTTGAACACTGTTCAACGGGCATCACATTGTTATTTTCGCCCTGGTGGTCGAACTCGCCATTGACGAATTTGTTATAAAATACGCTTAACGCTAGAGAGGGGGTGAATAGCGTTATAAGGAACGTTATAAAATTTTCGCAAGATAGATGTAGAATTAAAGACGCAAATGCGAAAATGAAGGAGCGAGGAATAAAATGTGGAATGTAAATAAGAACGTACACACAAATCTATAGTGGTTCACTACAACTTGTAGCTAGTCCACTCCTCAAGAAACTCTCTTGAGTATTTCACTATCTTCGTTAAGCTTGCGGGTGCCTAACAAACCGTTTACAACACGAACACTTGAGTCACACAAGGTTCGTTAACAAACAAAGAAGAATCTCTTCCTTAACTTTAACTAGGAACAATCTTCCAAAGAAGATGTAGGACAACACAATCAATCACTCAAAAGTATTCTCTCAAAAGAGTAAATGGAGTGAAACAATATAAGCTCAAGAACACAACTTTTATCTTCAGGAGATGGCTCAATATAGCTTTTAATAATTATGAAAACTTGAAGCAATGAATCTTATGTTTATAGAGAAGTGTTGTGTTTCAAATGAGGCTTGAAGGGTTCTATTTATAACCCAAAAGCCTCAAGTGTCCGTTGGGACAAATGGCTAGGCTCCCATTTCAATAAACAAGAGTTTAGGGGAGAGAAAGTGTTCTGCCCGTTGCCAACAATCGATTATATGACTTATACAATCGATTGTTAACAAAAACTAGCCGTTGTATCCCAACGGTAACTTTGACAATCGATTGTCACACCCAAACAATCGATTGTTAAAGTCTCTGGAACCAAACAATCGATTGTCAAGTCCTGACAATCGATTGTTGGCCAGTGCTCAGTGAACAATCGATTGTCACCAGTTGACAATCGATTGTTGGCCTGGTTCCAACATCGATTCGATTCTTATTTTGTAAAATCAAGTGTTTTGAAAATGTTTCAATGTTAATTTGAAAAACATTTTTAGACTTTGAGCCAAGTTCTTAAAAATGAGATTGATTCAAGATAACATTAAAACTCAAAACAAAATTAAGACTAAAAGACGACGTCTTCGGTCTTCAATCTTTTTGCTTCATCAACTTGTTCCATTCATTGACTTGCATTCCAGCATCTTAACAGCTTGACTTGTAGTCACAACAAGGTCCATAGCAATCTCGGCATTTTGTCAATGATGGTTTGTCAATTATCAAAACCTGCATCAAGACGCAAAGTCATTAGTTAAGGTTTCATGAATGCATTTTCCAACAGAATTGAGGCATAGATTGTGAGTGCGACATGATTGCGTTATAACCTGAAACCAAAAAATTCTGCAAAGAACAAGCGTAAAATAGTGTGTGTGACAGAAATTTGTATCAAACGTTCATTATTATTCTTAGCCCCACGGTGGGCACCAAACTGTTTACCCTTAATTACGAGTAACAATTAAATTTATATGTGGTTTTAAGGATACGTGCTTGGCCTGATACAATAAAAGAATGAACGATAAATAAAGGCTAAATTCAATAAGTAAGAGAGTAAGCAAACCACTGATGTTGATTAATTCAGCTATGGTGGAATCTTCTAAGATGAACGAAAATGAAATTATTATTGATGGAGAAAATAGTTAAAATATGCTAAACTTTGTATATTGATCGTATCTTCTCCTCCCTTTTTACAGTAAGGTTACCTCTTTATATAGGAACGGAAAAGAATTCTATACAAGGTAAAAGACTTATTTACAGGGTAAAAAATTCCTAAAATTATTGGGTTCAATGTCTTTGCTGATTTGGGCCGTGATTCCTGCCGAGATGTTTACATGTCATGAGATTTCCAGCCCTTCCGTTATGAAAATCTGATATTTTTACCATAAGATGTTTTACCCGGACCGGTCTCGATAATCTCATCTCGAACACGTTGGCTTCGAGCTTCGTTCTGATGATGTCCGACCTCGGACTCCCCTTCTTGATGTGCCTGTCCCGACTTACAGGAAGGCGACCTCAATCGACGCCGATCTCCAAAACTCTAAACCGCTGCTTCCTATGCAAGCGATCGTATTTGACCTCATACAATAGATTTCTCAAAGAGCAATTGGTTTGATAATGTATGTTGAAAATATAGTCGCCGGAATATGTGTTTGGTAGTATATGTCTCATATTTAAGAAAAAACTGATAAATAACCGAAAACACCGAAAAACCAACAAAAATCGAATTAATAAAAAAACCGACTTAATTAGTTTGGGTTGGTTCCAAAATTTGAAAAACCTCCTGATCCCTGTAGCAACTTCGTGTATCCTGAAAGAAATGTTTTTTGCAGCAATGCTTTCCAAACGTAGATTATGAAAAGGGGAGGGCTTGATAAATGACCTCTAGTTTTATAAAATGATCTTTCATATTTTTACTCAAAAAAAGTTAAACCTCCTGTTATCTGGAGTTATTCAAGTTGTCCTCTCGTATATAACCTTTTTGTGTGTGTAAAGAACGCTGAACCTTTTTGTTTTTACTTGCCAATTCAAGCAAGTATTTGTTTATTTATTTTCGTAAAAATAACATTAGCTTAATTTCAAATTGTGAGATTATTTTGGAACACGCGCGTACGAGATTATGGTAATTTGGACAGACAAATTAGCAAGAGACTTTTTCGTATATATACGAGATTTTAAACTTATTTATCCGGCTTTGTCTAAGTTTCCATATTTGCAGAAAGTAACTAAAGTTTTTTACAAAATATATACAAATCCGGTCACAGTCTACAATTTATCTACAACTTATTTACAACTTAAATACACATTTTTAACACAGAATCTGGTTAAAAAGTACAATTTACATACATTTTATATACAACTTGTATACAATTATGTAAGTTGTAGATATTTTGTATATTGTTTCTACACTTGACATACAAAATATATACAATTTGTTTGTCTTCTTTTTCGAGGTTCAATATAAAACCAACCAAGACCACCTCGAATCTTCACCAAATTCTTTGAAAATTGAGATATAACTCCAAATAGTATTCCTAATCATTTGCAACAACACCCAATCCATACAAATAACGATTGAATCGAACCCAATTTTTGAATTAAAAGCTTTGAAGTTTGTTAATGGTTGTCAATGGAGTTTAAATTTAAATCTTTATGCTTAGTTTAATCAATGCATAAAAACCTTTATGCTCAGTTTAATCAATATCTGTGCCACGCCCAATGCATGTGCCAATGGTTTAATCTCTTCATTAATCAATATAATGCAAAACTTTGGACAATTTTTATCGATGGGAAAGTAATAAAGTTGTGCCAGCTATATTCTTAGTTATTTTTTGTTACAGGTTGTAGGATTTCCATGTCTTCTCTTCATTCATGACTTTTTAAGATCGAAACTTGTTGTTCTATATATTTTGGGTGATTGATTACGTGGGAGTGGGGGGTTGGGATACAGTGTATTGCTGAGAGACGTACAGTGAGGGTGGGTAGAAATCTGAAGGCTTAAGATTGGTTACTAATTAAAGCCCTATAACTGAGGGATATTAACTTATCAATAAAATGTATATAATTAATAAATTGTATATCAAATTATAATTAAATTAAACCTAAATAATGAAGGTAAATAAATTTTCAATGTAATACACATGGGTAAAAATCTCAATTAGCAAGACTTAGGAAAGCCAATAGAATGGATAAAAGATCACAGGCTTTTCATGAGTTTGAAATTTAATGGGCTAATTTTGAATCCGAAGTGGGTTGAGGAAGACAGCTGTTAGCCCATTGCTCACATCAGTTTCAACTCACAGCAAAAGTCCAGGTTTTGAGAAGTAGGGCTATCTAGAGGAGATCTTGCATTTTAAATAGGCCAAATTGCCAAGAAAATCAAGAAGTATTAAAAATTTGGACCCCTGCATTAATTCGTATAACACTTACATGTGACAAGTAGGAAATCAATAGTTCAACCTAAACTATTAAAAAAACATATATGTTCAAATAGTAGCTTATAATTCTGTGGCCATGACATGCTTTAAATTTATAAAATTACTTGGCCGAGCGAAACTAACAATATACACAAGTACCTGTGATGTCATCACACGAATTATTTCGGGGTACGGCCATATGCGTCTAATTGATTTTGGCTACCTGGAAAGAGACAAATCTCAAAAATAATGAGCTTCTAATATCGTAACCAAAGAAGGTAAATTCATGATAGATTATAATGGAGTGACAAATATTATTTTATTATTAATCAAAGGTCTTTCACATTTATTAAGGAGTGCATATGTGAATTCAAATTTAATCGGCTAGGTAGATCCACATAGTTACATGAGTCTTATCTATGATGAAAGTGTGAAATTAAGGTCTCTTAGATTTGAACTATATTGAATAATTATTATTTATATATGTAGTAACTAAAGAATTTAAATTGAATACTTTGGCAGTATAGAAACTTTGATATGTAACTGTAAGTCTGTAATGTTACTAGTTCTAACTTCTAACTGATTGCCATCTTCTTTCCCAAGTTTCTAACACTTATTTAGCGCAAGAACTTAATCGCAATTGAATTTGAAATAGTCTGATTATATAAATTTATTTGACATTATCAGCGTGTAAAACTTAAATGATATTTCCTAAATAAATTGATAGTATTTCTTATGGTAATGAAAATTATGAATATATTTATGTCATTGATTTGATCAAAAACTAAATACTGAGGATTTATCGATTAACAAGCATGCTTCTCGGAGCACATCACATGCGCACTCAATATTGTTCTGTGCCTATATTCTCTCGGTAGTTGCAGAATATACAAGAAAGTTTGGTTTATCATTGTCACCATTAAATTGAAACCAAAGTCATTGGGTTGCCCGAGGAATCAAGACAAGTAATTAACACTGCACCATCAATTTGCTGTTTCGTGTTACATCGAACAAACCGCTAAAGGAAGCTGTTTTTTTTTGTTAGAGGTGTACAACGTTCTCCTAGACCAATAGAGACAACCTATGCCGATCGAAATATAAAAGGTCAAGATACAGGTATTTGAGGTAAGCTATGAATCCATCAAACTATATAGAGAGCCTGATTCTCCATCAGTTTCCTCGAAATACACACAGAGGTAAGTAAATAACATAACAATAGTTTACATGAAAAATTTCCAATGCATGGGATTAAAAACTATAATTTATACTCGTAGGATTTTAACTTCACTAACCGAGCAACTTTAGATTACAACCTATTGTAACCTAGGAATTAAACTATTAATCCCTCACCTACTTGCAATACCTATATTGCAAGCCTCCTTGTAATAATTCTATTATAAAGCTAACCACTCTGACTAACTTTAGTCAAACACAAACACACGGTTTATTGTTTACAAAAGTATCCTACGAGATGCTTCTAAATAAGCTGAGTAAGAGTTACAAGTGAATAACATTAACAAAGATACAACAATACTAAGGACACATGATGTACTCAATGTTGGGATCCAATCCGTCGTTCTGCTGCTGCTTTGTTCTTCAATGCCTTTGGGAGAATGAAGGCGGTTGCACACTTGAGAGTAAAATATGTTTTAGGGTTTGCAAGTGTGTGTAATCCCTTGCCTCATGTTGGTAATATATAAGGAGGTCACCAAGGATGATGCAAGCAAGTGTCCAGCACACAACATGCTAAACAGCGACTGCTGCACTGTTGCGTCTGCAGTGCAACAACTTTAACAGCTATAAAGAGTTGGCTTGTACTATGGCCGGAGGAAGTGATATCTATTGGTTCCCTCTGCTGTTCCCTTAACTGATTTTCTCGGAACTTGTGCCAGACATTTGACTTGTTGTTTTGAGCACAGAGAGGCCTTATATCAGGTTCCCTATCTTGTTCTCATATGAAATTTGTTAAACCATCAAAACAAAAAGGCACATAACTTATCAATTTCCCTCTTTTTGATGATGACAAACTTAGAATTGATATTCCCTCTAAGAACCAGATCTCCATATTGCTCCCCGTGCAAATTAGCCATATTCCCCCAGAGAAGTTGTTTCTTCCCTGTAATTTTCTTTCCCCTTTTGGCAGCATAAATTTTTTTTTTTACAAGTAAACGCAAAAAGAAGTCCAACAAAGTTAATTCATGCCACTTGTGTGCACACAACATAGTTAAAAATAGAACACAAGAGTATAACATGCATAGAAAAAGGACTAAGATGCTCATTAGATTTAAAGAGAAGAAAAAACAAGCAGTAGTACCATCATTACAAAACATCCACAAAATAAACACTAAAGTACCACAGCCATAAGGACAAGATATCAAAACAGGACACCGGGAATAGAATAGGGAACTAATAAACTAGACACTGACAAGGGGACAATATAGGGACACGAAAGACGAAGGGAAGGACGAAGGGGCAAGGACTTTGAGGAGAACATCCACTCGAGTATTAGCAGGCTGCTGCTTATTGATCAGCTGCTATTTCAGGTTCTGAACCGGTTTCCTCAGCTCCGCATTCTCAACCATCAAGCGGACAACCTCTGCACCCTGAGCACTGTTAGAACCAGGTTCCTCTCTAGCTTGGCTGAGCTTTCCCTCAATAATGACATTCCGAGCCTTCAGTCTCCTTATATCCTCCTTAGCAGCACTCTGAACATTAATCAACTGAGAAATTGTAGAACTACTACCAACTCCCCGCTTCTTATCAATACACTCGCATTCCTCCAAGATATTCATTGGCAACATTTGCTTACGAGTTCCCACAGCTACTCTCCCCAAGGGGCCTTTGAAATGTTCAAAAACTTTAGTGAGCAGAAACCCATATGGCAACCCATGGTTCCCATCCTTGAAGTCTACCACCTTCTTCATATGTTAAATCAGGATTCCGGGCAGATTGATAGTAGTGTATCCGTCCAATGCCTCCAAAAGAACCAGGTCCGCTATCGATGCAATTGATCGTCTTTCATCTTGAGGTAGTAGAACCTTGTTCACCATCTCAAACATGAGATGGTATTCTATAAGCAATGCCTTCTTGTGCACTCCTTCCCCTTGCTGAATAGCCTGAGGCCTTAAAATAACCTTCCTAAAAATTGGGGAACAGGTCCCCTCAATAGTCGAGAGCCCCTCAGCAAGCACATCAAAAATACTTTCTAGTACAACTTCATCCATCACAAAAATCCACTCCATTTACCTTCAGGCAGATGTTGTCATCCTCCATAGTGAACAGATCAGCATAGAAACTGCAAACTTCCTCCTCACACACCTTTGGACTTTGAAGAATAAATAGATGAGTCAACTTCTGAAACTCGCAAATTTTAACTAACTGCCTCATGCCTGACTTGTCAAGAATGTCAGTATCAAATACTCTGCCCTGCACCACTTTTTGCTTCTTCAGCTTTTCTTTCCTTTCACTCTCAAACACTTCCATCTGGCCCTTTTTGAGGAACCAGGTCCCTTACTGTCACTTGGCTTTCTCTTGTGAAATTTCTTCTTCTCAACACTTTTCTCCTTTCCAGCAGGCTTCGCCTTCTCACCAGACTCCTTCTTCTCAAATCTCCCCTCTCCACCAATCCCAACACCCTTCACAGATGACACCCCCTCTGCTATGCACTAGATTCTTCACCAAGGCCAGTGACAACCACTTGGTTCACACTTTCTTCCTCAGCCCGTTGACTCGAGACCTCTGTACCTTCTTCCCCTTCTACCAGTCCTTCTACTTCTATTTTTTTTTATTGTAGCAGAGGGAGAGGTTGAATCGACAAACTTCTTAGGAGTTTGGTTTTTTCAGCTACGATGTGAACCAGAACTTGACGGAGTAGGGGAAGAGACAGTGGGTGGTGGTTGGTTGGAGATGGGGGTTTCAATAGGTGCAGATTTAGGCTTCGATTCTACTGGCTGTGCTTCTGAGATTAATACACAGTAGGGATTTCAATGGTGGCTTTAGGGGACTTTGATTTCTAAGAAGACATGGTGAATATTTGAGAGTGAAGACACGAAAGAGAGGGTTCTCAGAGAGAAAAACAGAGTTTGATGGCTTTGATATAGACAGTTATGAGATAGACATGTCTTTTGGGGTTATTTAGAGGGAAGGAGGGACCGATTAGAAATGGACTCGATGGACTGGGTAGTTGGGTCGGTTTGTAACGGGTGTGACATTTGGGTTTAAAAGATATGGGAAAAGAGCGGACACACTTAATGACGTGGCACATTAGCAGTTCAAAAAGCGTATGAGTGTAAGAGGAACTACTAGCCCGAGTCACAAGAACCAGGTTCCATGGCTGATTTTGCAAATATGAGCATCATCCTTCTAACAAATTGCAATGTCATTAACTGCTAGTTTGTCCTGCAATTGCCATGCGTGTTTACCTGTAACAGTATAGAATTGAGTTAGAAGTTTTCAGAAAAACACTTTTTTGCAGTTCACCTTTGCATCCTTTCATAGCCAGTCTTGAGGGATCAAGTTCTCAGTTCAATTTGATCAATCCCAGCTCCATTTGATTCTTTTCAAAATGCTCTCTGCTCAATGCTTTGGTGAAGATATCAGCTACCTGGTCCTCTGTTTGGTAAAACTTCATACATATAAGACCCTTTTCAACATTGTCCTTGAGGAAATGATGTCGCACATCAATATGCTTTGTCCTCTTATGCTGAACTGGGTTCTTTGCCATATTAAGTGCACTTGTGTTGTCACACAACAGTGGCACACAGTCAGAAAATATATCAAAATCTTCTAATTATTACTTAATCCCCAGTAGTTGAGCACAACATGAGGCAGCTGCGACATATTCAGCTTCTAGAGTGGAGAGGGATACATAATTTTGTTTCATTGTACCCCATGAAATTAAGCATGATCCCAGAAAAATATGCCATACCAGATGTGCTCTTCCTATCCACCAGATAACCAGCATAATCAGCATCAGTATACCCAATTAAGTCAAAATTATCTCTTGAGGGACAATAGAGGACCAGGTCCTGCGTTCCTTTGAGATATCTTAAGATTCTCTTAGCAACTTTCAAATGAGATTCTTTAGGACATGATTTGAATCTAGCACATAACCAAACACTGAACACAATGTTAGGTCTGTTGGCTGTTAGGTACAAGAGTGAACTAATGATGCCCTGATACATGGTTTCATTTACAGGGAACCTGGTTCGTCCATGTCTAGACAGGTGGCAGTAGCAATGGGAGTATCAATGGTCTTTGAACTTTCGATCTCAAACCTCTTCAAAAGCTCCTTAATGTATTTTTGCTGACTTATCATTGTTCCCTTAGAGGTTTGCTTAACTTGCAGCCGTAGGAAGAAGTTCAGTTCCTCCATCATACTCGTATCAAACTCGCTTCCCATAAGCACGGCTAACTCCTCACACAAGGAATTATTTGTTGCACCAAAGATGATGTCTTCAACATAGACCTGTACAATTAGCAAGTTCCTCCCTCTTTTCTTCAGAAAAAGAGTGTTGTCAATTTTTCCTCTAATGAAACTATTTTTCAGAAGGAACCTGGATAACATTTCATACCATGCATGAAGGGATTGCTTTAATCCATATAAGGCCATGTCAAACTTGAATACATGTTCAAGATGCTCATGGCATTCAAAACCAGGTGTTTATTTGACAAAGACTTCTTCCTTGAAATATTCATTCAGAAATGCACTCTTAACATCAATTTGGAACAATTTGAATTCCATATGAGATGCAAAAGCAATAAGAATTCTGATGGCTTCCACTCTTGCAACTAGAGCAAAAGTTTCATCATAATCAATTTCTTCCTCTTGATATAGCCTTGAATCACCAATCTGACCTTATTTCTTGTTGTATTTCCAAACTCATCAAACTTTTTTCTGAACACCCACGTTCCAATAACTGTTATGTCAGAAGGTCGGGGAACAAGGTGCCATACACTGTTCCTCTCAAATTGATGAAGCTCTTCTTGCATAGCAACAATACAGTCAGCATCTTTCAATGCTTCCTTGATATTTTTCGGCTCAATTTGAGACAGAAAAGCCGAGAAAGCAAACATGTTTCTTGTCTTTGATCTAGTCTGAATTCCTGAGACTAGAGGAGTGATTATATTCTGGAGAGGATGTGAGCTTTTGTTCTTCCAATTAGATACCTGAGTCTCAGGGTGAGAAGGACAAGGTTCCGCCGTGTGAGACCCATCATAGGCATCCATGGAAGTGTGAGTGTCACTTCTCTGCTCAGCATCAGGGGTGCCTTGCATAGCATCAGCAACTCTATTTTCTGCTTCAATTGCTGTGATGGAGGGACCAAGTTCCTTCCAATCAGCTGGTGGAACTACTAAAAAATAGATGTTTATCGACGCAGCAGTAGCGACAAACTTTTTTCCGCGGCTATTCCGAGGGATTTCCCTCGGAGTCCCTCGGTACTTTTGAAAATTTTAATTTCTAACTTTTTTATAAAATAACCGACTGACAACTCTTGGTAAATAATGATACTTTGACCGGTCAAAATTTAATTGGTTGTACCGATGCACCTCGTCGGCAATTTACCGGCGGACTCTCTCGCAATATTTTGTATTTATATTTTTGAATTATTTTTTTAGGTACTGATGGTGTCTCTCGGTGCATTTAAAAAAATTAAATGAAAAAGAAAATAAAGTTATCGACAGAATCAATCGCTATTGTATTTACATAATATTTTGAATTTTGTTCTTACAGTACCGATGGACTTCCGTCGATAATTTAAATATATAATCTTATACATACATATTTTGTATTTTTATTACACAATAACGAGGGAGGCCGTCAGTAAGTCCCTCGGTAACTATTTACTTAATTATCTTAGTGGTTGATTAGCCTATTTATTGATAATTACACTAACTGGAGCTGTATTCGTGGTAATACACTACTTAAAAATAGATTAGTAGTAATTAGCTTAGTAATTTATAATTACACAAAGTAAAAGTGAATTTGTAGTATCCTTAACTACATTGATTAACCTATACATTAATAATTACACACTAAGAAGAAGTGTATTAGTCGTTCCTTTAGAAATATTAGTGATAGTTTATCTTATAAATTGATAATTACTGTAAATAGAAGTATATTAATGGTGTCCTTAGATTGGATAATTATGAAGTTTGGTTGGATAGTTTTGATGTTTGATAGGATAATTTGGATGTTTGGACAGTTTATAAAATTTTATTGTTGTTAATTTGTGTTTTATTGTGGCTGCATTTTTATTTCTATTGAATATTTTGGCTGGCAGGTGGTGCAACAAAAAATAAGCACTGGCTGTCAAACATATACCAAATTTACCGAGGGACTTACTGACAGAGTCCATATGAAAAATATTTATTTGTCAATCCAGAGATCCTATTTACCGAGGGAGTCTGCCGGTATACTAAAAATAAATTTTCAAATTTTGTTGAACATACCGACGGATATTCATCGAAATATGAATTAATTCATATTTTAAATTCTTAAATTTACTAAATTAAAATTTAAATGTACCGATGGTGTCCGTCGATAATGTTAAATTATTATTTTTAATTTACCGAGAGATATCCATCGGGATGGATATTATTGAGATTATATTATTTTATAATATCCCAACGGATATCCGCCGGTAAGTAAAATTATTTGATCAAATTGTGTCAAAAAGCTACCGAACGTTGTCTGACGGGGTCCATCGATAATTACTAAGGGATTATGTCGATTACTTTTCTCGATGAACGATTTACCTACGTGTCACTTACCGACGGACTTCTCTCAGTAAGGCCTTGTTATCAAGGGACGTCCCTCGGTAATCTGCATCGGTAAATAGTTATTTTTTTGTAGTGAGGTTCTGCTGCATCTTCTTCACTAGACTCCTTGACCTGACTCATCAAATCTGCCTTTTCATTTGCCATATCATTGATTTCTCCAGGAACCTTTGAATATTCTCCATCTTGATCATTCTTATCACGTGAATCCTTCCCACTTGGGTGGTGTGATTCATCAAAGATTACATGTACACTTTCTTCTACATATTGAGCTCTTTTGTTGTAGACCTCGTATGCTTTGAATTGTGAAGAATATCAAGAAAAATCCCTTCATCACTCTTAGCATCGAAGTATCCCAACGTTTTCTTACTATTATTGAGAACAAAAATTTGCAACCAAATGTTCTTAGGTAAGTCAGCTTTGGTTTTCTGCCATTTAGCAATTCATACGGGGTCTCTTTTAGGATGGACCCGATCATGCACCTGTTTATCAGATAGCAGGCAATGTTCACTGCCTCAGCCCAAAAGCTCTTTAGTATGCCACTGTCAATTAGCATGTCCATGCCATGTCTTCAAGAGACCTATTTTTTCTCTCCGCAATATCATTTTGTTGGGGTGTTCTGGGAGCTGAAAAATTATGACTTATGCCATTTTCAGCACATAATTCATTAAATTTTGCATTATTAATCTCGGTACCATGATCAGATCTTATGCTTACAACATTATGGCTCATCTTCACTTGAATATTCTTCACAAAGGCAGCAAAAACTGGAAGGTTTCACAAATATGTACTTCTTTCCTCCTCTACTAGGCATCCTCATAGGTCCACACAGATCCATACGGAGAAGATACAGTGACCTTGAGGTGCTTACTTCCTTCTTTGGTTTGAATGAGGACCTGACTTGCTTCCCTTTCACACATGCATCAAACTCCTTGTGATCCTTGAACTTTGATTTCGGCAGCCCATGAACCAGGTCCTTCTTGACTAGCTTGTTCAACAAAGAGAAACTTGCATGTCCCAACCTCTATGCCACAATTCAGTATCATCATCAACAACACTCAAACATGTAAGGTCTCCAATGTTCAGAGCTCAAAGTCTACAACATAGATGTTTTTGAATCGTTTTGCCACCAAAACCACTTCACCAGTTATAGGATTGGTGACTGTGCAAGACTTTGATAAGAACTCCACTTTGTTTCCTTTGTCGCAGCTTTGAGAGACACTCAGTAGGTTGTATTTAAATCCATTAACATAATACACATTTTCAATGAATGAGTGAGTGTCTTCTCAATATTTTCAACTCTCAGAATGTACCCCTTTTTGGCATTATCAAAAGACATACTCCCACTTTGTAGGGCTTTGAGTGAAAGAAAATCGTCAGTCCTTCCAGTCATGTGTTAAGAATAGCCACTATCCATGTACCATCTTTGGCTGCTTCCTCTCACTGCTGCCTGCACAAGGAAATCAGAGATTAGACTTAGGAACCCAAACAAGTTTGAGTCCCTTTTAAAGGGGCAAATTAAACTTCTTTTTGTCCAAGTAGGCATCGCACGTTTCTTTTTGAGAGAACCAGGTTCCTTAACGGTAGATGCTTTTTCAATAAAAACTTTGTTTTTCTGTTGGGACTGAAACCTTGCTTTACAAGAATCTTTGAAATTCTCGGTGTCACCACAATGAGTGCAAAGTCAGTTATCGGGTACAGTAACATTCTTTCTATGTGAGTTGTAGGGAGCCTTTTCTTTTTGGAGCCCGATTCCCTGCATGTTCCTCCCATTACTTTTATACATGGAAGTGATTGTGTCAGAGGACCAGGTCCACTTCAGAGATTTATCTAGGTCATTTTTTACCCTGCTTAGATCTTCTTGAAGTTGTCTATTTCTTTCAAGTTCAACACAAAAATTCAATTTTACCTTTTTGAGTTCATTTTCAAGCTTAAGGTGTGCCCCACTTGCCACTTCCTTTCCTTTTGAAGAGTTCATGCAATTTTTCATTGAAACTTTTACATAATTATTGTCCTTTTTAACTCCATTACTATTTCATTTATATCCACAACTACTACCATCAAGTCATTTCTCTAATGTTCTACCTCTACAATTTTCTTAGTTAGACCATCTTTTTATTTCTTTAAATGCTATGGTTTCTTTCAAATCAACGACTACGACCAGTAAATCATCTCTTTCATGCTCTACCTCTCCTATTTCCTTAGTTAAACCATTTTTGTCATTATTAAGATTATGATAAGCATCAATAAACACATTAGCTAAAGATACCAACTTCTTTTGAGAATAAGACTTCAAATTTCTTTGAACGTCTAGAAAGTTTACCTTATCATCATCTCATCTTCATCCTCATTAGATTTTTCCATCAGGGCAAATATGCAGTCATATTCCGCTGCTTCGCTTTCAACGGCCATCATGGAGGTGTCTCCTCGTTCATCATCGCCCTCAGATTCACTAGAGGAATCTCCCCATGCAACAAGAGCTTGTTTCCCAACTTTAGCAGTGGCATCTATGGCTGTGCATAATTTGGTAAATATCGAATTACCGTACCGAAATCGAAAATTTTGGTATGTGGTATTTGATATTTTGGTATTCAGTATGGTATTTGGTTTAAGTTTTAAAAAAAATTATTATTAGGTATGGTATTTGATAATTTAAAATGAAATACCAAAATACGATATCGTACCGAAATATATATATTATATTACACAATACACATATTATTAATTATAATATAAATATAAAAAATCTAAAATTTTACTTTTCTTTTATTCTCTAAATTCATCAATTAACTCTACTCAATTAACAGGACATTTCTAATGATCAAATTTATTCCTTTATGTAGAGTTTTCTCTCTCTGGGTTGATATTTGCTGGTTTTGGACAAAACTTTTGTCAACAAACGTTTTTAGTTTTGTATTTTTGAGTACTTTAATTAAGAATATTACAGTATATGACTCTATGCACAACCAAAGTTACCGAACCGAATAAACCGAAACCAAAAAAGAGGAAAATCGAACCATACCAAATTTAATTAGGTACGGTATTGGTATAGCATTTTAAGAAATCGAATACCGAAAATGCCGAACCGAAATGTCTAAATACCGTACCGTATCGACGGATGAACACCCCTAGTGGCATCTTTTCATTTGAATTTCCTGTCAGGGACCAAGTTCCTCTTGGCCGTCTTATCTGTATTGTGCTTGTAATGGTCCTGCTTGTGGAGAGGGAAATCTTTGATGAAATGTCTTGGCTTCCCGCATTTGTGATAGCAATCATAGCCTTTTGTTCTGGTAGCGCTGCCCTTTTTGGAATACCTCAATTTCTACGAAGCATTTTCTGAAACCTCTGTGTCAAATAGGCCATGTCAGCCTCATCACCACTTGAGTCACTGTTATCTGCTTTAAGAACCAGGTTCTTCTCCTTTTTGGATTCTCGTCTTTCATGATCCTTCTTTTTCTTCATTTCATAGGTCTTCATATTTCTAATGGGTTTGTCAATCGTCAGCTTTTGCAGATCTTTTGCCTCTGAGATAGTATTAACTTTGCTATCCTAGGAACCAAGTAACACCCTGAATATTTTTTTGACTAATTTGTTCCTTGGGATAATCTCTCCTAGAGAATGAAGCTCATTGATGATGGAAGTGAAGCGAGTATGCATGTCCTGAATGGACTCATCCTCCTTCATCTTGAAGAGTTCATACTCAGTAGTGAGAATGTCGATTTTTGACTGCTTGACTTGAGTGGTACCCTCATGTGCAGTTTGGAGAGCCCCACAGATCTCCTTAGCAGATTGCCATTGAGATTCGGTTGTACTCGTCTGGTCTAATACCATAGACGAGGATCTTCTTTGCTTGGAAGTTTTTCTCGATGGCTTTGCGATCGGTATTATTGTACTCCTTCCTTGTCGTTGGAACATGGAAAACAGTCTCGCAAATAGTCTTCATAGGGACAAAATGTCCGTCATAGATGACATCCCAGAGCTGCGAATCTTCAGCCATGAAAAAATAATGCATTCTTGTCTTCCACCATCCATAGTATTGTTCATTGAATCATGGTGTCTATAGGTTGATTGACCTTCTTCAAAATTTGGTGGAGCAACCATGCAAAACCTTTCTAGGTGTTAGCCTCATAGAAAGAACCCGCTCTGATACCAATTGATGGAAACTAAGAGTCCACCAAACTGTATAGAGAACCTAGTTCTCCATAAGTTCCCACAGAACACACACACATAGTGGTAAGTAAATAACACAATAATATTTTACGTGGAAAACTCCCAACTTACAGGATTAAAAATCACGACCTACACTCGTAGGATTTTATCTTTGCTAACCGAGAAACTTTAGATTACAACCTATTGTAAACTAGGAATTAAACTCTTAATCCCTTACCTACTTGCAATAACTATATTGTAAGCCTCTTTGTAATAACTCTATTACAAAGCTAACCACTTTGACTAACTATAGTCAAACACAAACACACAGTTTATGGTTTACAAAGGTATCCTACGAGATGCTTCTAAATAAGCCGAGTAGGAGTTACAACTGAATAACATTAATAAAGTTACAACAATAATAAGGAAACATGATGTACTCAATGTTAGGATCTGGTCCATTTTTCTGTTGCTGCTTTGTTCTTCAATGCCTTTGGGAGAATGAAGGCGACTGCACACTTGAGAGTAAAATATGTTTTAGGGTTTGCAAGTGTGTGTAATCCCTTGCCTTATGTTGGTAATATATAAGGAGGTCACCAAGGATGATGCAAGCAAGCGGCCGGTACATATCATGCTTCCATAGTGCTTGCTGCACTATTGCGTCAGCAGTGCAACAACTTTAATAACTATAAAGAGTTGTCTTGTACTGTGACTGGAGAAACTGATATCTATCTGTTCCTTCTGCCGTTCCCTTAACTGATTTCATTGGAACTTGTGCCAGACATTTGACTTGTTGTTCTAAGCGTGGAGAGGCTTTGTATCAAGTCCCTATCTGGTTCTCATATAAAGTTTGTTAAATCATCAAAACAAAAAGGCACATAACTTCTCAATTTCCCCCTTTTGATGATGCAAACTTAGAATTGATATTCCCCCTGCGAACCAGATCTCCATATTGTTCCCCCTGCAGATTAGCAATATTTACCCCCCCCCCTCCCGAGAACCTATTTCTCCCCTGTAATTTTCTTCCCCCTTTTTACATCATAAAAAGAATTTTTACAAGTAATCACAAAAAGAAGTCCAGCAAAGTTAACTCATGCCGCTTGTGTACACACAACATAGTTTAAAACAGAACACAAGAGTATAACATGCATAGAAAAAGGACTAAGATGCTCATTAAATTTAAAGAAAAGAAAAAACAAGCAGTAGTACCATCATTACAAAACATCCACAAAATAAACACTAAAGTACCACATCCATAAGGACAATATATCAAAACAGGACACCGGGAATAGAACAGGGAACTAATAAACTGGTCACTGACAAGGGGACAACTTAGGGGGCGCTGGAAGAGGAAAGGAAGGACGAAGGGGCAAGGCCTTTGAGGAAAACATCCACTCAAGCATTAGCAGACCCTGCTTATTGATCACCTGCTCTTTCAGGTTCTCAACCTGTTTCCTCAGCTCTGCATTTTCAGTTGTCAAGCGGGCAACCTATGCACCCTGAGTACTACTAGAACCAGGTTCCTCTCTTGCTTGACTGAGCTTTCCCTCAAGAATGGTATTCTGAGTTTTCAGCTTTCTTATCTCCTCCTCAGCAGCACTCTGAGCATCAATCAACTGAGAAATTGTAGAACAACTACTAACTCCCCCTTCTTATCAATACACTCGCATTCGTCGAAGGTATTTATTGACAACATTTGCTTACGAGTTCCCACAACAGCTCTTCCTAGGGGGACTTTGAAATGTTTAAAAACTTTAGTAAGCATAAACCCATATGGCAACCCATGGTTCCCATCCTTGAAGTCTTCCACCTTCTTCATATGCTCAATCAGGATTCTGGGCAGATTGATAGCAGTGTGTCCATCCAATGCCTCCAAAAGAATCGGGGACGCTATCGATGCAATGGATAGTCTTTTAGCTCTAGGTAGCAGAACCTTGTTCACCATCTCAAGCATGAGCTGGTATTCTAGAAGCAGTGCCTTCTTGTGCACTCATTTCCTTTGCTGAATAGCCTGAGCCTTTAGAATAACCTTCCTAAAACTTGGGGAACAGGTCCCCACAACAGTCGAGAGCCCCTCAGCAGGAAACATCAAGAATACTTCCCAGTACAGCTTCAACCATCACAAAATCCACCCCATTGACCTTAGGCAGATATTATCATCCTCCACAGTGAACAGATCAACATAGAAATTGTAAACTTCATACTCATAGACCTTTGGACTCGGAACAGTAGAAAGATGAGTCCCTTCCACCAGTCCTTCTACTTCTATTTTTTTTGTTGTAGCAGAGGGATAGGTCGAAACGACAAACTTCTTGGGAGTTTGGTTTTTCCGGCCACAATGGGAACTAGAACTTAACGGAGTAGGCAAAGAGAAAGCGAGTGGTGGTTGGTTGGAGATGGGGGTTTCAATAGGTGAAGATTGAGGTTCCAATTCTGGTGGATGTGCTTCCTGAGACGAAGACACAGTAGGGATTTCAATGGTGGCTTTAGGGGACTCTGTTTTATGAGAAGACATGGTCAAATATTTGATAGTGAAGACAGAGAGAAAAAGAAAATTTGGTGGCTTTGATGTAGACAGTTATGAGACAGACATGTCTTTTGGGGTTATTTAGAGGGAAGGAGGGACCGGTTAAAGATGGACGTGATGAACTGGGTAGTAGGGTCGGTTTGTAACGGGTGTGACGTTTGGGTTTAAAAGATATGGGAAAAGGTGGACACACTTAATGACGTGGCACACTAACAGTTCAAAATGCGTATGAGTGTAAGCGGAACTACTAACATGAGTCATGGGAACCAGGTTCCCTGAAATATGAACATCATCCTTCTAACAAATTGCAATGTCATTAGCTGCTTGTTTGTCTTGTAATTTCAATGCGCGTTTACCTGTAACGGTATAGAAGTTTGTTAGAAGTTGCCAGAAAATACTTTTTAGCAGTTCACCTTACCATCCTTTCATAGCCAGTCACTGAGGGACCGAGTTCCCAGTTGAATTTGATTAATCCCAGCTCTAGTCGATTCTTTTCATAATGCTCTCTGATTAATGCTTTGGTGAAGATATCAGCTACCTGGTCCTCTGTTTTGCAAAATTTCATACAGATGAGACCCTTTTCAACATTGTCCTTGAGGAAATGATGTCAAACATCAATATGCTTTTTCCTTTTATGCTGAACCGGGTTCTTTGCCATATTGAGGGAACTTGTGTTGTCACATAACAGTGGTGCACAGTATGAAAACATACCAAAATCTTCTAATTGTTTCTTGGTCCATAGTAGTTGAGCACAACATGAGGCAGATGTGACATATTAAGCTTCTGCAATGTAGAGCGCGACAGAAGTTTATTTCTTTGTACTCCATGAAATTAAACATGATCTCATAAAATGTGTCATACTAGATATGCTCTTCCTATCCACTAGATAACCAGCATAATCAGCATCAGCATACCCAATAAATCAAAATTATCTCCTGAGGGATAATAGAGGACCGGGTCATGCGTTCCTTTGAGATATCTTAGCATTCTTTTAGCAGCTTTCAAATGATATTCTTTAAGACTTGATTGGAATCTAGAAAATAACCCCACACTGAACATAATATCAGGTCTGCAGGCTGTTAGGTATAAGATTGAACCAATAATGCCCCGATACATTTATAAGCGAACATGGTTCGTCTATGTCTAAACGGGTGGCAGTAGCAATGGGAGTATCAATGGTCTTTGAACTTTCCATCTCAAACCTCTTCAGAAGCTGCTTAATGTATTTATGCTGACTTATCATCGTTCCCTTAGAGGTTTGCTTAACTTGCAGTCCTAGGAAGAAATTCAGTTCCCCCATCATACTCATCTCAAACTCGCTTCCCATAAGCTTGGCAAACTTCTCACACAAGAAATCATTTGTTGCATCAAAGATGATGTCGTCAACGTAGACCAGCACAATTAGCAGGTTCCTCCCTCTTTTCTTGATAAAAAGAGTGTTGTCAATTTTCCCTCTAGTGAAACCATTTCTAGAAGGAACCTGGACAACATCTCATACCATACACGAGGGGTTTGCTTTAATCCATATAAGGCCTTGTCAAGCTTGAATTCATGTTCAGGATGCTCATGGTATTCAAAACCAGGTGGTTGTTTGACAAAGACTTCTTCCTTCAAATATCAATTCAGAAATTCACTCTTAACATTCATTTGGAAAAATTTGAATTTCATATGAGATGCAAAAGCAATAAGAATTCTGATGGCTTCCATTCTTGCAACTGGAGCAAAAGTTTCATCCAGCCTGGCCTTATTTCTTGTTGTATTTCCAAGCTTATCAAGCTTGTTTCTGAACAACCACCCGGTTCTAATAACTGTTCTTTCAGAAGGTCAGGGAACAAGGTGCCACACATTGTTCCTCTTAAATTGATGAAGCTCTCTTGCATAGCAGCAATCCAGTCAGCATCTTTCAATGCTTCATTGATAATTTTCGGCTCAATTTGAGACATAAAAGCTGAGAAAGCAAACATGTTTCTTGTCTTTGATCTAGTCTGATTTTCTGAAACTAGAGGAGTGATTACATTCTAGAGAGGATGTGAACTTTTGTACTTCCAGTTAGACACCTGAGTCTCTAGGTGGGAAGGACCAGGTTCCTACGTGTGAGACCTATCATAACTTATCAGGTATAGTAAAAAGATTAAACTTGTAAATTACCCTCTATCTTCCTGGGTCGAGGATCATATGCACACAAAAAACTTAAGCAGTGGCATGTGCATAATTTACAAGTAACGTCGTTTTATTGTCACAATGTAACTTGTAAACGATGTAGGTATTATGTTATAAGATACTGACGCTTTACTTGTCAGGAAATACACTTGTCCTTCATCTATTACTTACGAGTCTCCAAAGTGGTTTATAATATAAAGTGCCACTACACTCATTTCCTTAAAGTTTTGAGTTGAATGCTCAGATTCTTTCATATGGTATCAAAGCTAAATTTTTTCTCGTCATGTTCTATCGCTCTGGGTCTCAGGCATACTCATTAGCTTGTTGAACCTAATCTCTACTCAAATCTTCAATCTCCTACTATCTCAATTCAACCTTTAATCTCCTAAAAAAGACCCAAAAGAAAAACCTCTACTCGATTATCTTCAATTGCCTAAAGAGAACACAAACAAAAGATTCAGTCCACGGAATTCAAAAGGATTTATGATGTTCTGTGCCATAACTTCACCTATTTAAATTTTGGGTTAGGCATGGGTCAGATGCTCATACTTTCCGTATGAAATTATTGTTTATTTCGCATAATTATATTACAAATGATGTCAGCTTACTCTTGGTTCGTGTAATCTAAAGCAAAGGTAAAGTTAACTTCAAGTCAATATTTAAAAGCAACAAGGTTTCTCATAAAGATCCCATTGCGCACCCAGTGAAATTAGATCTGTAAAAAACTCCGCAAGTTGATTAGATTTTCTTCATCTTTCTTAGAATTTTCACATCGAATAAAAGGAACATTGCGCCCGAAGAACTTGCGAGCACATGGGCATCCCACGATAAATAGCTGTTTAGGCATCTGCTTAAGGGATTAGGAGAATACTAAGCTTCTATTCCTTAAATTGCACATTAATTACCCTGCTTGAGCATCAAGTTAAGCATCACATGTACGGACTTCAAGACATGCATGTTAATGGCTTTCTTTCTGTCCACTCTATATTTGTTAATAAGTTTAGTGACGGATAATATGAGTACATGCTTCTTGAATAACATGGTGTAGAGGTATCAATATAAGAAAATAAATTTAGTAAAAATACATACTCTCATGATCAATTTTGTATATAGCTGAAGATGAAATAATGGCTGCAAAGCAAACCTAGAAAGGAAATATTATACTAGCACCATTATTTTACTTGTGTACTTGGATTTGAATCTTAACCACGAATTTAATTGGCAAATTATTTGACCATAATCTTGGTTAGAAATGTCCTTTGGATTGACAAAATTAAGAACTAGTGAGTATATATTGATGTTATTACAACGGATGACATAGATTGGTTCATATTTGATTCGCTTTAAATAGATTAAATTTTTCAAACCGTTTTTAACTGGGGGTTTAACGGATACTCTAGTTTTTATCCATTTTGCTGGCAACCCTCCGGCAATCATCATCAAGTGGGGAATTTTTTTTGACATGTTGATTCTTGTTTTGTATGAAATCTTGTAATTTGAATCTTAGTTGAAATTTGTAAATGGCACATATATAACCACGTTAAGCAACTCAACAAGGTCAGCCTGCATGGTTCAGAAGAATACATACTTTACTCGAGAGATTGTGCTCACATAATTGTGACATTAATAAAACTCATGAATTCAGCGTAAAACCAGAGGGATCATTAGTCTTTCTCTATTTAAATATTGAGTGCATTTTCAGTGATCCACTAAACAAGGATCTCAAAATTAAGGAAGGACACACCGGCATTTTAATTTGAATATGAACATTGATTTAATTTTCTTATTTGTGGTTTCATATCTTATAACTGTGATTTTGCCACCCCAATATTTCAGAATCCAACTGTCATTTGACATTGCACTTCTCTTCCAGTTCCTACCATTAATTTCTATCTATACTAGTATAAGAAGTCACTAAACTTATCAGCCTTAAATGTTTTCTTAGCTAGCTCCTCTCGTTACCCTAACAAAACACCATTACTCAATTACACAATGACAATTTATAAGTTCAATTCTTTACTTCTCCTGTTCTTTTCTCTATCTTTATTCCTACACCAATCTTTATCAGTTGATGAAGAAACAAGTAATGGCATTAACTGGTGGTGTAGCAAAACTCCTCACCCCGAGCCATGTAAATACTTCATGTCCGGAGATTCTTTCAAACCCCAAAACAAATCCGAATTCCGAACAATGACAGTCCAAGTTGCATTGGATCATGTGATTCAAGTACAGGCCCATGCAAAAAACGTAAGCCAATATTGCAGGGGAAAACGTAAGCAGTTAGTATGGATGGATTGTGACAAGCTAATGGATGATACAGTTCTCCAATTAAGCCGTAGTCTTGACGGCATTAAATCAAATTCAAGTTCAGATTTTGATGCTCAAACTTGGCTTAGTGCATCTATGACAAACATTGAAACATGTTTATCAGGATCAAATGATCTCAATGTTTCGAATATACTACAACCGAATTTGTCTACTAATGTTTCGCAGCTCATTAGTAACTGTTTGGCTATGAATGGGGAGTTCGTGGACTGGGAAAATACAACACAAGTTGGTGGATTTCCAAATTGGCTCACGGCTAGTGAAAGAGTGTTATTGCATTCCTCGTCGATAGATTTGATGGCTACGAGGGCTAATTATGTGGTAGCTAAGGATAGATCGGGTCATTTTCGGTCTATTCAGTCTGCAATTAATTATGCAACTTCAAGAAGAGTTGGAAATCAGAGGATTGTGATATACATCAAAAGGGGTGTTTATAGAGAGAATATATTGATAGGTCCTACTATGGGGAAGATTATGTTAGTTGGTGATGGCTTGAGATACACTGTAATCACAGGCAGCCGCAGTGTTGCTGCAGGTTACACAACTTACAGTACTGCAACTCTTGGTAATGACTCTCGAACTCTCTCTCAGTTTCCTTTCAGTTTTGAGTTATCTTTCCTTTTAGATCTTTTAAGGTTTTTGGGTGAAAATGATCTTAAGATTTCAAGTATTGAAATAGATTAATAATGCATGATTGTAAAAGCATGATGTAAGGGACTTGTTTTAAAAGGTAGCAACTATTAAAGCTAGATAGCATCTACTGCTAGCATTGGAAGATGTAGTATTCTAGTGTTTAGTGTTAAAAACTTTAAAAGTTGAATATATAGAATTTAAATCAACTTAAAGAGCGGAGCAGATATGGAGGTTTTCCATTTAGAATGAACTTTAGGAAATGTGTCAAGGGATTTGCTTTTGAAGTTGTAGATTTCTTTACTTTTTGTGTTATAGTTGAACCCCAACATATGAGTTTAGAAAATATCAAATAAATAGAATGCGAGTTAAGTGCTCCAAATTGCAATAATTTTTTCAAGCATCGGGTGTGAATCAACTCCATAATGACGGCTGGATCAAAATCTACTTTTTATTAAACTTAATGTATTAAGGTCAAAAGAAATTTAAGCTAATTAAAAGTCAAAGCTATTTTGGCGGGTTATTTGTTGCATTCAATAACAGTCACGTGCAATTATTCTTAGGCTTGTTCGCGAGGGAACATTCTGATTTTCAAACTACTAAAATTTAGCTTTCATGTCAGATCTTTTTTTTTTTCTTTACAAAAGTATCCTTCTGCTGTAAAGATGTGCTGAGATTAAGGAATGCAATAAAAATTAAATACTTGCTTAATAAGGTTCTTTTGTCTGACATGGATTATATATTGATATTGTCGTAGAATATTTCCTTGGTACATTTATAAATTTTAAGTAGTAGCTTTTTGGAGATGATTTTTCTGAGAAGATGTAGGTTTCCTTTTCCTTTGGTGTAATGGTTGATGGCCGCCATAGAAGTTAGAGAATGCTAGTTAACTCCAAATTTGCATAATTTTTCCAAGTATCGGAAGTGAAGTAGTGAACCAAGCCCCCTAATATATACAGGCTGGATCATAATCTAGTTTTTGTTAAATTAATAATATTTTTGAGGGGTGGGGGATGAAGCTAAATGTCAAAGCAATTTTGGCGGATCATTTGTTGCATTCAATTCCTTTCACGTGCAACAATTCTTAGGCTTGTTCTCGAGGGAACAGTCTGCATTTTCAAATTGCTAAAATATATTTTTTTCATGTCAGAATTTAGTTTTCGAAATAAAGAAGAAAGTTCCTTCTGCTATGAACATGTTCGCTGAGATTGAGAAACGGGGTTGACATTTCACAACTAAAAAAATAAGTATTTGGTACATTATAAGGTATTTATTTTGAAAAGGTACGGATCATGGATATTTTCTCGCAATATTCGGTATCAATATATGAAACAAGTCTTATATCAAGAAATGTAGTACTACTGCATCCCAATTGCATTAGATATTTGATTTAATGTGTATTTTTGGCATGTCTAACCTCTAAATGACTGTCTCATCCAAAGAAACTGATTTGATCAAGTGATCCAGCTCAATAGCTTAATGCAATGATCTGGAACAAAAAATCTACTAGATGCTCTTGTACCAAATAATACCCAAGAATTAAACCTCAACATTCGTAAGCTAACAAGAGCTGTACACTTGCTTTGGGGTTACGCTAACCATAAATTAATGTGCAAGTTAATTTATTAGGACCTACTTATATTCATTAACATTGTAATGAATTTCTATATTAGCAGTCTAGTTTAACTTTTTTATAACAAGTTAGTTACACCCTTTTTTACAAGTTGTCAAAACATGCTTGCTGCAGTATTTAAAGTTGAATTTAAAATAATTCGATAGTGTTAAAATTCTTTATAGTTAGTAAATAAATATTAAACCACTAAGCGTTAATTTAGCTTCTATATCTATGTAAAATAATTTCATAAAAAGTGGGATTAGTATCTGTAAAACAAGGTAGATTACCTGTTACTACACCAAAACAGGTTGATAATGTAAATTTTTCATACATTGTCTTGTCGGTGTATATAAATTTAATCCACGCATTGATTATTCACTTTTTCCGTTTCCAAATTATGATGCTCTAGGAGTGGACGGGATTGGATTCATTGCTCGAGGCATCACATTCCGAAACACAGCAGGGCCACAAAATGGCCAAGCAGTAGCTCTTCGATCCGCATCAGATCTTTCGGTGTTCTACGGCTGTGGTTTCGAAGGATACCAAGATACCCTCTTTGTCCAATCCCAACGACAGTTCTACAAATCATGTTATATCTACGGCACCATAGACTTCATCTTCGGCAACGCCGCAGTTGTTTTCCAGAATTGCATGATTTACGTCCGAAGACCCTTATGGGGTCAAGTGAACGTAATCACAGCACAAGGCAGAAACGACCCTTTTCAGAACACTGCAATTTCAATTCATAACTCTCGGATAATGGCAGCTCCTGATCTTCGGCCTGTCGTTCGGTCGTTTCAGACATATTTGGGACGTCCGTGGCAGCAATATTCAAGAACCGTTATAATGAAGACTTATATTGACAGTTTGGTAAACCGAGCAGGTTGGTTAACTTGGTTAGATTCTAATTTTGCTTTGAGCACTTTGTACTATGCGGAATATGGTAATATTGGACCGGCGTCTTCAACAAGGTATAGGGTGAAATGGCCTGGTTATCATGTCATAAAGAGTGGGAATGTTGCTTCGAAATATACTGTTGCTAGCCTTATTGCTGGAAGGGCATGGCTGCCTTCTACTGGTGTGCCATTCACTGCGGGGCTCTAAAGAAGTGTTATACTACTCTTTTATTTGTATTGTTAATTTTCTTCTTATTTTTTCATTGATTTTTTTTGTACGTGTCATGTCATTATGACACATAAATGGATACTATGGAGTATGGAGTATTATTTTCCCACACTTTCTTTGTCCGTTTCCTAGTTTTATATGCAAATTGTTAGTTCTGAACATCCTAGGATCTTTAAAAATATAGCTGTTCAGATTTACGGTTTATCTTTTCAAACCGGTATACATAGATTATAAATTAATTATATATAGTTATACAAATATTATAAATAATTTATATATATATATATCATACATCTGTCATCTATTTTTAATTTAAGCGGTTGAACGACTATTTAGGTTAACCAAACTACTAGCTAACACATCCCTCACTTGTTTATGAGTTTTTTTAAGTTTACTATTTGTAGTTTTTTGACGTCTCAAATTTAGGGCTTGGTTTTGACCTTGTTTCGTAGTGATCTATTTATTGACTTCAATACTTCTAACACTTAATTCTTTATATAAATTCAACTTGAGTTGCACCTGAAATAGAGAAAAATGGTATCCAATTGTGGGCTAAAGAATTAAAGAGGTAGACCTAGTGCCTTCCAATTGGATCAGAAGGTCGTCTAGCTCTAAGTTTGTGGATTAAAAGCCTACAAGCCAGATCTACTTAAGAAATGAATGCGTTCTCCTAAAAAATTGATAGACGCGTAACATTGTCTATTTTAGTATTCGCTAATCATACTTAAGAAGCAGTTAAGCCCAAAATAAATTTTACACAAGAATAACCTACAAGAAAAGATGAAGAACTTTTTTTTTGGGTCAAAAGGGGGTTTATTATGGACCCCTGCCATTTACATTATTCCAAAGTTTCAATACATACAAAAGATGGAGGGGGGGCATGAAAGCCTGAAGATTTAAGTTACGGTAACAAAAAAGTCTCATAATTAGAAATGGTGACAAGTTTGACCAGCCATGGTCAAACTTGTCTTAAAAATATAATTAAGTTAATTTGGGACTGAATTATAATTTTTAAAATTTATAATCTTTTAGAAGTTGCACAAAAGCCCATCAGCTTAAATCTTCCCAAATCAGAAAAACAAATCCAACTCCTCTTCTTCTCTCTCCTCTCGGTTCCAAAAGCAGCTCGAAAATCCTCCCGTCCATAGCCATGTAACCCAGCTCTAAAATTTCATTTTACAGCCATGAAAATCTGCTCCGAACAGCCCAAAAAACACAGCTGAATCAGCTACAAAACAGCCATCAAACTGCTCAAAAATAGTCCGAATCTCAGCCCCAAAACCAACAAAAATCAGCAAAAACAGATCCAAAAACCAGCTAAAACAATTTTCGATATTGGCTCGAAACCACCGTGAAACACCCTCTATTTCCATCGCTTCAGTCCATCGAGTGAAAGTAAGGTTCGGTGAAGTGGGAATGTTCCGTTCGAGGTTTCCAATTTTTGGTTCGGTCAGCAGTAGCTCCTTCCACTTCTGTGAAGGTTCGCTTTGAGATATATTTTTTTCATTTTTGTTTTGTTTATTCTATTACTATGTTTATGAATACACACCTTTTGTTTTTGTGAAATTTATGAGAATGAAGTATGTTTTCTCACTGCTTGTTTTGCGTTTATTTAGTTGTCAAGCTTCATTATTGGTTTAGCTAGCAAATTGCTTACTCATGTGATTATGCTGTTTTATCTCAAAAAATATCATGGTAAAATATTAGTTTTAAGTTTGGAGAATTGGCCTAAATAGAGGACATAAATAGAGTCAATTTCCTTATCCAGTGTTCTGTGTTTGAGGACATAAATAGAGTCAATTTCCTTGATGTGAGATTTTAAAATAAATCGGTGACTTGAGACCATAATAATTGTTCCAAGTGGCGACTTTAGTGAAATACATAATCTCCATTCCGAATCATGTCACTTTAATTGGAGAAAATCCCTAGTAGTTAGAAAAAAGGAGGTGTGACAACTCTGGCGACTCTGCCGAGGACACAAACCCATAACTTCTGGTTCAGGGTTCAGAATTCGAGCTTAGATGACTGTTATACTTGGCTACTTGTGATTGTTTGATATTACTTGTTTGAGCCTAATATGCTAAATTTCGCTTTTTACCGCTTTGATATTGTGTGAAATGTATATAAACTGCTACGAAATCCTTCTTCTCTCTGAGTCTTCTAAATCTTCTGGGAAGCGTACGCTGGCGTGACTTCTTTTATGTTAAAGTGTCATATCCCTAATTTAGAACGAGGATCAGATCAGTTACAAAACGGGATGGCCTTTTGGTTCCCAGTATGTTGCCCCCCCCCCCAGGTTAATATTCTGCCGCAACAAGTTATAAGTTTCAACATATTTTTAATCTGTTGAAACAACTGATTACTTGTTGCAACATATACCTTTTCTGTTTTACTTTGAGTGTTGCACTAACCAATTAAAACTGTTTTTCTATCTCGTTTGTGTAGATAAAATGGCTCGAGTTAAAAGAAAAGCAGTGAAACCAAGTGGGGAAGAAAGCAGTAAAAGACCTAAGGTGCAGACATCTCTAGATAAACTTGTGACTGCCATTTGTCAATCAGTAGATGAGGAAAGATTTAGTGATAGCGTTTTTTATGACATTATGTAATTTAAGTATATATTAGGTGTTCAGTACTTTTCTAAGACATTTTGGTAAGTATATATGAGATGTTCATTATTTAAATTGTGTTCAAGACATTATGTTCAGTAATTCCAGCAATTTAAACATATGGGTCAGTTGTTGTGATAAATCTAACTGCTGTTGAAGAAGTTTCAACAAGTTGATAATTTGTTGCAACAAGTTTATGATATGTGGCAACAGATGATTTAGTCGTTTCAACAAATCTTTCAGTTGTTGAAGAAATTGCAACAACTGACACATCTGTTACAACAAGTTTCTAATTTGTTGAAACAGATTTATTAGTTGTTGCAACAAATATTGAATATGTTGAAACAAGTCAAATATTTGTTGCAACAGGTGAGTGACTTGTTTAAGTTAGGAACATTTAGTATACAATAAGTATCATTGGAGGAGTTTGTTCACACTTAAATATGGGATAAGCAAGTAGATCTCGTCAAATTACTCCAACGATCGCTTGGAGTTACTCAATATATGCTTCGTTGATCATACATACTGACTCAGAATACCATCAAATTGGTTAGGAACATTTAGTATACAATAAGTATCATTGGAGGAGTTTGTTCACACCTAAATATGGGATAAGCAACTAGATCTCGTCAAATTACTCCAACGATCGCTTACAGTTACTCAGTATATTCTTCGTTGATCATACATACTGACTCAGAATACCATCAAATTAGTTAGGAACATTTAGTATACAATAAGTATCATTGGAGGAGTTTGTTCACACCTAAATATGGGATAAGCAACTAGATCTCGTCAAATTACTCCAACGATCGCTTGGAGTTACTCAGTATATTCTTTGTTGATCATACATACTGACTCAGAATACCATCAAATTGGTTAGGAACATTTAGTTTACAATAAGTATCATTGGAGGAGTTTGTTTACACCTAAATATGGGATAAGCAACTAGATCTCGTCAAATTACTCCAACGATCGCTTGGAGTTACTCAGTATATGTTTCGTTGATCATACATACTGAAATTACCGTTTAATACATTAAGGATATTAGTAGATAAATATATTGATCACTAAATATCATTGAATCTCTTTGTTTAACACTAAATATCATTGGTTCCCTCTGTTAATAGCTAAACATATGTGACTTATATCGTAGTTGTTGCAGCAATTTCATGATTCGTTGCAACGGTTGCATAACCTGTTGCAACGAGTACATAATCTGTTGAAGCAATTGCATAACCTGTTGAAGCAGTTTCATAACCTGTTGCAACTAGTACATAATTTGTTGAAGCAATAACATAACATGTTTCAACATGTACATAATCTGCTGCATCAGGTAACATAGCTGTTGAACAAGTCATATCACTTGTTGGATGAAACAAGTGAAGGAGTTTCTGCAACAACTCATTCCATTTGTGAGGGAAAACTCAAAACACTATAGTCATGTCACTAAGTTAAGCTTTTTGTTGATGCAAAAGCTCCGATTACTGGTTGGCAAAATCCCTACAAGTGACACAGTTGTTGCAACAGAATTATTACTTATTGGAAACTGTTCAGAAATTGCAAAACAACAGAAATTGCAAGAATTCGAGCAACATATCATTTAAACCAATTTTACTAACAGAAACAACATAAAAATGTCATAAAATCCAATTTCACAAACACAGACAATAGTAATTATTATTACAAGACATTGCAAATTTAACAACCCCTATTCTTCTCGATCCATTCACCATGGCAATCAACCCCTATTGTTATTGAGTCCTCTATTAGTGGTGTTCGAGGTACCTGAAGATATTTTGTTTAACAAAAAATTGGTCATGAGAGTACATACCAATCTAGAACAAAATGAAACAGCTACAGCACTTGTTCCAACATATTATTAACTTGTTGGAACCAGTAGACTAGTTGTTGCAACATGTAATAAAATTATTTCAACAACTCACTAATCTGTTGGAATCAGCTTTAGTTTTTTTGGGGTAATGTTTCAGACTGTTGAAGATGTCCAACAGATTGTCGAGTTGTTGCAACAAGTGTATTACTTGTTGAAACAACTCACTAATCTATTGGACATGACTTCAGTTTTTTGGGTTCTGTTTCAGACTGTTGAAGATGTCCAACAGATTGTCGAGTTGTTGAAACAAGTGTATTACTTGTTGCAATAAGTGTACTACTTGTTGCAACAACTCACTAATCTGTTGGACATGGCTTCAGTTTTTTGGATTCTGTTTCAGAAAAAAACTGAAGTTGACTCCAACAACTTCATAATCTGTTGTAGAGAAGTTGCAACAACCACATTGCACGTTGCAACAACTACAACAGCTACTGTAAGTTGTTGGAAAATCAGTAGATTTATACTCAGGTAAAAAATCGAAATAAAACAGCATTGTGGTACTTACCAAATGAGCGAAAACCACTCCCAAGTAATTGCTAGTGCTGCACCAACAAAATCCAGTCAAAAAATTACAAAATCGGGTGGTCACTTTTTTTTCTTTCTTGAGCAATAATGGCGGACGAAGAAGAAGAACAAGAAGAAGAAGAAGAGTTGTGAAGTAATTCCCACTGCTACACGAATGAAATCCAGTCAACAAAATTGCAAAATCAGGCGGTCTTGTTTTTTTCTTTCTTGAGCAAAAACCAGTCAAGAAGAACAAGAACAAGAAGAAGAATAAGAAGACGCAGAAGACGAAGAAGAAGAAACGAGCAGCAGAATAAGAAGAAGAAGCAAGAAGAAGCAGCAACAAGAAGAAGAAACGAAGCAAAAAAGAAGAGGCAAAAATGGCGGAAACGGCGCAGGGGCTTTTAATTATATTTGGCACATTTTTCCCCCACTAGGGTTTATATGGGTTGGGTCAAAGTGTTAAAAATAAAACTTGAGTTTAAAGTGTAAAAAAATAAAGTTTTGGGTTAAAGTGTTAAAAATATAACTTTGGGGTGAGTCAAACCTTCCCTAATCACTAATCCACAGTTTATCACCCCTACTCAATTAAAATAACTAGAGTTATTCCAACTCAATTTTAAAACTCATTTGTCACATATAATTAAAAGCCCCGTGAAAGCCTGACCTCCATATAAGAGAATATGATACTGGAACCAGTTTCCTAGTTACAATTAATGGTCGAGAACCTAGAGTTCTATGTACTAGTACATTTTAAATTCAAGCAAACAAAAACTAAAACATAGTACTAGTACTATTTCTTAGAACTTCAGGGAGGGTTAAAACACCAGGTGGAGTGTTTTTTAGCTCTTCTCTTGAAGGATAGAAGCTGCAGATTGTTCATTCTCAAAGGTCCTTTAGCTTCCCGAGGGAGATCGTTCTCATGTAAATATATTTTGTTCTCCTCTATAATAGTGGCTACCTTTGCCAGAGCATCAGCCACCTCATTTCCTTCTCTATAGCAATGATCCACTTGGATGTTTCTCTGCTTCATCTTATCCTGGATAGCTTCAATTATTGATTGTAATCTCCGTGATGGTTCGGACTATCTACTGATTAACATAATCATGGAGTCCAATTCCACCTCCAACTTGTTGAATTGTTGATCATATCACCATGAGATCCCAACTAAAGTTGCTTGAGCTTGACTAAAATTGTTAGTGTAAAATTGGGTAGTATATGCAAACGCCATAATCATATCCCGATTTTTATTTTTAACAATTCCCCCAGGTCCTGCCTTATTTTGAGACTTCATATAGCTGCCATCTGTATTGAGTTACCAACTAGTTGGCCTTTTCCAGTTCACCATGATACTGGTAGTTCTTGGTTTTTAATTTTCTGCTATAAGGCAAACATCTTTCCAGATCCAGATGTGCTCTATTTTGCCGAATGTCTTCACCATTGTCACCTTTACCCGAAATAGAAAATGGTGATAAATGATATTAGAAGATATTTGTTTTTGCTCATACTTACTCTTGCACCTTGCTTTCCAGATTTCTCTTTGCTAGGGGTGATGTGGAGAAGATACTTGTGGACATAATTTTTAGCCGGTGCCTTCCACCACGGCCAAAAGCAATTTAGGACATTATTTCTTGTGAACATAATCCAAAGCGGAGTAGAGATTTGCCTCTAGGCCTGTTTGGCATTGTCGCTTCCAATAAATACATGACCAGTGGTCTCATTCTTGGGAACCCTGCAACAAGAACATCTTGAAACCATCTTAAAATCAAAAATATGCATAAAATTATCAAAAGGTAATTTCTTTTTGAGGAAGTTTCCATATGAAGAATGAAATTTTGAAAGGAATATTGTTAATCCAGATGTAAGAAGTTATAGGAAGGGGATGGTTTTTCTTTCTTAGGAATTGGAAGACTGAGGAACATGAGAAAGAACCATTTAGAGAGAGGTTCCATATAGCCTTGTCATCGAAAGCAGGATCCTCAAAAATGTTAATATCACTAATAATATTCATAAGATAACATAGAATATCATAGGTAGTGTTGCCCAGGTCCCGATGATTATCATGAATAAAGGAGCAGACCTTCTCATTGCCAGGTTTTAAGAGTAGGTTCTAGTAAGTGGAAGAGGGAGTCTTTACGAGTTCAATTATCCCACCATGACTATCTCCTTTGTTGATTTTCCAACTGATGTTTTGCTCAATCCTCTCTCTAATGGTGAGAAGATCTTTCCAACTGTTGGATTCCTTGGAGCTGATTACTTTAGAGAGTAGATTGTTCCTTTGACAGTATATTGATTTAAGGAATTCAGTATCAATCTCCATCACCTCTTAGCAGAGAATGAGTTATATATATCAAGTAAGCTCTTGAATCCTAAACCTCCTTCCTCTTTAGGATAACACATCTTCCTCCAGGAGCTCTAGTTGTATGGGATAAAATTGGTTAGCGATAGTTGGACAAATGAGGAGATGACATGTGAAACTGAAGAAAAGTAAGATGTGAGTCAGCAAGTAGTTGGGAAGGCATGGGAATCGATAACAAAGATTTGAAGAAATGACATCGCATAACATTCAATGAGCAGCCGTTACAGAGAATCTCTGTATTTACATCTAACTGTTGTATGGCTATCAATGACGGTTTTATTCTCATTCAAGAAGAGCGTTTAGGGATCATCTCCCTCAATAGAACTATAAATAAGAGAATTAGTATCCATTGTAGGACACACAATATTCTGTACACAAAAGCTAAAATCATCTCTCATTTATAGACTGCTCTTTTACTTTGTTCTTAATATTGCTCTTGTTTCTGCTACCAGAGAATCTAAATTCATAGCCAGGCTTGTTTTTTCTTTAAGTTTATTTTATAATATTACGTCTGTTCTTATCTATTTCATATTTTTGGGTCAAATTATTTCACGTGTTTATAAATCACGTTATAAATTTAACTGTACCGTTTTACGGGTAAATAGTTTGGCGCCCACCTTGGGGCATAGACACTTGTGTAATTGCTTTGATCCATTCATCTGTTACTAAAATTTTTTTGATTTCTTTCTTAGAAAAAGTAAAAATTAGATACGACAGCTAATGATGTCAACTATTTCTGTAATATTGGAGCACACAACGAATATGAGGATGTGTTCTAACGTGATGATTCAACCAGCGAAACACGCAATGAAGGAGATGAAACAACTCCAGTTCGCGAAGGTCAAAATCCTCGGCATGTGATGAGTCCAACTCCTGATGATGCAAATCACGAATATGTTGTTGAAACGGTTGAAATCTTGAGAGAGCAACAAATGGCAATTATGGACCATCTCTCAAGACAAGACCAAGTGATGACTGAATTGAATCAGGCGCTATCGGTTTCTTCTAATAATTCTAATAGAGGAGCTCGAATATCGCCTAGCGTCCCTGCAAATCAAGTAGTTCAAAGAACCGTTAACGACGCTCCAAGGGAGGAGTTCAGTTTTAACGAGGCAAGAGGTACCAGTAGTGGATATGGGAATGACAATAATGCAAACACCCCTTTCAAAACCGAGCTCATGAGGTTCATGAGGGAAATGAATGAACGTATGGACCAAAATGCTAAAGAATTCCATGCTCGGATGGGTCAGATTGCAAGAGCGCCACCGGTGCTAAAGGGACCAGATTCCATGAAATATACATAGTTTCCATTCAAACAAAGTCCAGCCCCAGAGTTGGTTTTGATAAGATGCCGGATATTATAAAGTATGATGGAACTTCGGATCCACAGGAGCATATCACGACCTACACTACTGTTGTAAAGGGAAATGACTTGGCCTAGCACGAGATCGAATCAGTCTTGTTGAAAAAATTTGGCAAAACCCTAACGAAGGGTGCTTTAACTTGGTATTCTCTTTTACCTGAGCATTCCATTAATTTTTTTGAAATGCTTGCAGATTCTTTTATAAAGCTCATGCTGGAGCAAGAAAGGTCCAAACAAAGAAGGCGGATATATTCAGAATAGCCCAAGAGAATCCAAACTATTGTGAGAGTTTGTAATCCGATTTCAGAAGGAAAGGATGTTGTTGTCGGTAGTACCCGATGAATGGGCAGCGAAAGAATTTACAAAGGATCTTAACCCATTTAGTTCCGATGTCTCCAGGAAACTGAAGAAAAGATTATTAGAATTTTAAACAACCACATGGGCAGATATCCACAATCGCTACGAGTCAAAGATTAGAATAGAAGATGATCAACTAGGTTCCTCGGTGTCTTCAAAAAGATGCAATCGAGATCGGAATCAGGACAGATTTAAAGCTGATGTTGATATAGATCAGAGATCTTCTAGAGGTTGTTTTCAGTATTACGAAAGGGTCGATGGGCGAGGAAATAAAGGTTATCAGTCATCAGATAGATTTTCTTCCGATAGAAGAACGGATCATGGTCGGAGTAGCAGAACTCTGCATGAGAAAGAAGCATCGCGGTCCTGAGATTCAATGTATCCGTGATTATCCGACTACAAATTTAACATTAGTTTGGTAGAATTAGTGTCGGTTATGAGGAACATAAAGGAGGCATATTTTTAAACCAATTCGATCAGATCCTAGCCAAAGGGATCCCAATCTGTGGTGTATATTCCATGGAACACATGGTTGCAGAACTGAGGATTGCCGCCACCTTCGTAAAAAAGTGGCAACATTGTTGAAGAATGGTCACCTCAGAGAACTCTTAAGTGATCAGTCCACGAACAACTATGGAAAAATTCGGATGTCGCAAAGCTACCAAAACTAGCAATGGGGTCACCTCATATGACGATAAACATGATCTTCGGTGGAGATGAATTAAATGGGGTGACATTTTCGGCAGAAAAGAAGACGAAGATATCAGTAACTCATGGCAAGAGGATCCGAGAAGTTTTAGAAAATGACATCACCTTTACAGAAGAGGATGTTGATGGACTTCTTTTACCGCACAAACGATCCTATGGTAATTTCTCTTAATGTTTCAAAATTAAACATGTATTGGTTGATCCAGAAAGTTCAACCAATACAATGGAGAGTTTTGGAGCAAGCAAAGTTAACCAGAAACAGAGTTCCAGCAACAAAGCTTCTGGTCGGTTCAACTTAACGAGTTTAACGATCCGACGAGATATTTTACTCCCAACGCTTGCTGAAGGGGTAACAAAGATCACTATGTTCGAAGTGGTAGATAGCTACATGGGATACAATGTGATCCTTGGAAGGCCATGGATACATGAAATGAAGATTGTGCCTTCAACATATCATTAGTTGTTGAAATTTCCCACACTGAAATGGGTCAAGCAGATCAGAGAAGATTAATTGGCTTCAAGGGAGATGAATGCAGTAACCGTGTCCAGTAGCAAGGGAAAGGAAACAAGCAAATAGCAATTATAGGAACCGGTGCCTTCTTCCACCTTGATTGAATATAATAAAGAAGAGGAGTCATCAAAATTTTATCAAGTACCCAGATCTTTTCAGACCAGAGAAAATGGATACAATCAAATCAACGGCGGAACAAGTGGCCTTGTTCGAGGAGTTCTTAGAGCAAAAAGGAAAGTTTCACTTAGGTATAAAAGCTAACGTCGATTGTTTTGCATGGTCTCATTCAGATATGACAGGTATTCCATTAGAAGTGGTTGTCCACAAGTTGAGTTTGGATCCTAACTTCTCCTCAGTAAGGCAGAAGAAATGACCGATAGTAGAGGTCAGAAACAGGTTTGTCAAGGAAGAGGTAACCCGGTTACTAAATATAGGTTCTATTCGGGAGGTAACTTACCCTGATTGGATAGCTAACTTAATGGTAGTACCTAAAAGAATAATAAATTTAGAATGTGTATAGATTATAAAGATTTAAATAAGGCATTCCCTAAGGAGTCTTTCTCATTGCCAAACATTGATCAAATGATTGATGCTATGGCTGGGCATGAGTTAATGAGTTTCCTTGATGCATATTCGGGGTATAATCAAATTAGGATGCACCCGGAAGATCAAGAAAAGACTTCATTTATCATAAATTTTGGCACATACCGCTATAATGTAATGCCTTTCGGGCTTAAGAATGCTGAAGCCACTTACCGGAGGCTTCTTAATAAGATGTTTGAACAACGAATTGGTAAGACAATAGAGGTTTATATTGACGACGTGTTGGTTAAGTCTAACAATGTAGGAGATCATCTAAATCATCTCCAATAAAACATTTGAGATTCCGAAAAAATGCAACATGAAGCTCAACTTAGAGAAATGTGCCTTTGGAGTTGGTTCCGGTAATTTCCTAGGGTTTTTGGTCTCTCAAAGAGGAATCAAAGTAAACCCCGACAAGAGCAAAGCCATCGAAGATATCTCGGATCAGTTAATAAGTATGAAGGAGGTACAAAGGTTGACAGGTAGGCTAGCGGCCCTAAGCAGGTTTATCTCAAGGTATTCAGAGAAATCCATCATTTCATTTTACTGTTGAAAAAGAAGAATGACTTCGTGTGGACTCCGGAATGCCAACAAGCATTAAAAGTCCTGAAAAGGTACATGTCTAGCCCTCTTTTGTTGTCAAAACCAGAAAAAGGTGAACAATTGTTAATTTATCTGGCGGTCTCGGAAGTAGCGATAAGTGTTGTTTGGTCCGAGAGGAAGAAGGTACGTAATTTACCGTTTATTATGTTAGTAAAGTGTTATCGGGAGAGGATACATGGTATCCACACCTTAAAAAGTTGGCCTTAGCTCTCGTAGTTACCTCTAGAACGCTTAAGCCTTTTTTTTTCAATTTTATCCCATAGCCGTTGTGACAACTTTTCCCTTGAGGAATGTCCTTCATAAACCCGAACATCGGGTCGATTAGCTAAATGGCCAGTCAAATTTAGTGAATTCAACATTGAATACAAACCCGGTACTGCGATCGAGTCATAAGTTTTGGTCAACTTTGTAGCCGACTTTAGTTCGGGGTTGATGCCTTTAGCTGCTAAAGAGGCAGTGCTGGTATCGGGGACGATATTAGGTGTTTGGACCTTGTTTACGGATGGAGCTTCCAAAGTTAAAGGGTCCGGTCTCGGGATAGTTTTAATAACTCTTTGGGGAGAAATCCTGAGATTAGGGGTGGGCGTCGGTCGGTTAGTATGAAAATACGGTTCGGTTTATCGATTTTCGGTTTTGTAATATTAATAACCAAACCAAACCAAAGTTTTTACGGTTCGGTTCCGTGCGGTTTTTTCAAGGTTCGGTTCGGTTATTTCCGGTTTAGTTTTTCCGTTATTAACGGTTCAAGATTTTTATATCCGATGTAGACTCAATATGTTCAATGCCAGTATATATTTCAAAACAAGATATCCTTTCCAGTGGTATCATCGTATCATCGTAGAAACTATGCTAAACAATCTTTTTAATATCATTCATAAAGATATTAAATCAATCTGTAGAAACAGATTGTTTCATCCAAATCAGATTGTTTAATGAATCTTAAACAGATTGTTTCTGAAATTAGAGTTGGTGCTTGCTGCTGTGACATGTTGAGTGTATGTTCAACTTTAGTTATTGGTTGAAATTAGTTATTGCAAACAATCTGTTTCTGAAATTAGAGGTTGTGCTTGCTGTTGTGACTGCTGTGCAAGCAACTTTAGCTACTGCTGTGACCTGTTGAGTGTATGCTGTGACATGTTCAGCTACTGAATCTCAGATTGTTTGCTGCTTAAACAGCTACTACTTAGTTGAACGTCTTAAACAGATTGTTTCTAAAACAGATTCATCCAAATCAATTTGTTGAACATAAAGTTGAATCTCACATACCTCACTGCAATATATAATATACAGTACAAATATACAGTATGAATGCCACTATGCCATCCAATATACAGTACAAATATCTCCACGAGAAAGTTGAAAATAATATGAATGTCACTATGCCAGTAGCAGATATAAGCCTGAATGCAGCAACAATGCATAAGCCTGAATGCAGCGACAATGCATAGGCCTAAATTCTACGAGTCCACTACTATAAGCCTGAATGCAGCTACTAATGCAGCAGCAGATATGACACTAAACAAGACAACATTAAGCAAATGACAACTCCTTTGTAACGACGACAATTGCTTTTTCATGGCAATAAGATACATATGATTTGGAAGAATAAACGTAAGCGGAATTGAGCTGATAGCACCAGTAAGACTCATGAAATCTCCCAAGAAAGGTAATAAAGTAGATAAGAAAGTAGTAGCCACTAGATAACCACCTCTAACTAGAGTTCTAAACGCTAGATTTCGAGCAGCAACTGCACTTCCTTTAATCCCATATTTTGTATCCAAGATTTCATATGTTGGACTTGCAAATATCTACAATAAGCAAAATAAGGCAATGTAACATGAGAATGGAGCAATAAAAAAGTTCAAACCCCATATCCAACTAAGCAGTAGTTGCTTGCTGCCGCTGCTGCCGCTGGTGCTGCTTGGTGCTGCTGCTGCTTGGTTGAACCTACAAAATAAGATAAGATCACAAGTTAAATAAAATATTTTTAATTATAAATAATAAAAGGATATCATAAGACAAGAAAATCTTTAAACTTACCACTTGTTCAAACTATGCATCAACAATGCTAGTATCTCTTTCAACAATGCAAGTTTCTTTTTCGCTCTTTGCCATATCTAAATAAAATTTGATAGAGTGTGTCAGTTATTTAAACTTATAAAGTAAATTAATTTTCACTAAAACACTTATAAAACACAAAATCTTACCAAGTTCAATTTGCTCAAGAAACTCCAAATCTTCTTCAACATTAATAGGAGTACCCTCACATCTAAACCAATCTTGAACACAAACAAGACTTTGCATCAACCGATGAGTCAATGAATTCCTAAATGAATCAAGAATGCGGCCACCGGTACTAAATGCACATTTCGATGCAACACTAGAAATTGGAATGTCCAATACATCACGAGCTAACTCAGATAGAATAGGAAATTGAAGCGCATTAATTTTCCACCAATCTAAGTCATTAAAATCATTAGACAATGGCTCTTGTCCTTCACCAATATATCTTTCCAACTCAGATTTAGCACCTCCACTTCCAGAGTCTTCCTTTTTCCTTTTCAACAATTGCTTTATTCTTACAGATTTTGTTCTCACAGTCCCAATAGATGAATCAGATGTGTCATCTGATGAAATAGATTTAGATTGAGATGATTGATGATAACATCCTTTTGAATATTTTTTTTGATACTCCCCAAATAAAAAATTCAAATAAGCATCCACCTCGGCAGTTAATTTCTTCTCTGGTTCCTCCCCGAACATTTCCTCAAGTGTAAAACCAACATATTCTAATTTGTTATGAATATCTAATACATAAGCAAGAATATCATTTTATTCATCTTTTCAGGTTCACACCAATATTTTTTAAACTTTTCTTTCATCTTCCCTGCCATCTTACTCAAATTAGTATGATCACTAGCTAAACAAGCTTTCAAATGACTATCAAGCTCACATATATCCTCAAAATGACAATTAGAAGTGACATAACATGAACCTGAAACTTTTTCGGTAAGCTCATGAAATCTTTCAAGAAACTTTATTACGTTTCTCGCATTCACCCAATCATCACATACAAATGGACCTACAACATTCCCATCCTCACAAACATGCGCACAAAGATGAGTAGAAAATCTATCATCAAAAAGATGAAGATTGTCAAAGGCCTTCTCAAAGTTTTGTGCCGTTTCCAACATCAAGTATGTGGAATTCCACCTAGTAGGAACATCCAAACACAATGTTTTACTAAATTCTACCTCTTGATGTGTACAACATACCCCAAACTTTAAGGTCCTTTGTGGAGATGATCTCACATACCTCACAGCTTGTCTAACACGTTTTACAAAAATATCAATTTCTTTCAAACCATCTTGCACAATTAGATTAAGTATGTGAGCCATGCATCTCACATGAAGATGCTTACCACTCATCGAATTAGTTTTCCACATATCTAGTTGTTTAGATAATTCTTTGATCATGACATCATTCGAAGAAGCATTATCAACATTAACAGTGAATACCTTATCCAATTTCCATTCAAGCAAACAATTATCAATAACTTTTGCCATTTCGTCACCCTTATGACTAGAGATAGGGCAAAAATTTAGTATTCTTTTATGCAACACCCAATCTCTATCAATAAAATGATCCGTTAAACACATATAGTTAATTCTTTGTAACGAAGTCCATGTGTCTATGGTAAGGCAAATTTTTGGTTTTACTTCTCTGAAATTTTTCATTAGTTTAAGCTTCTCTTCGCTGTAAACTTGAAAACAATCCCTTGTAATTGCCCTACAAGAAGGAACATTAAATAGAGGCTGGGCTATGCTCATAAACTTCTTAAAGCCTTTCTTTTCAACAAAGCTAAAAGGTAATTCCTCTGTAATTAACATCTCAACTAAAGCCCTCCTAACTAGTGCTTGATCAAATTTTCATAGCACCCCACCATTAATTTGCCCATCCTTTTGTAAACATAATTGTGTTTGAGTATTATCAACTTTTCGTGGTATTTTTGGACACTTCTTTAAATGAGTATTCAATGTTGTTGTTCCCTTTAATCGTGAATCAGCTTTATAATCATGACCACAATATTTACACTTTGCTCTATCACCTCCATTATCATCTTTAAACTTTTCAAAATGATCCCAAGCTATTGATCTACACCGTACAGATTTTCTTTTTTTTTTTTTGGGCCTTAAATAGTTTCAACCGAATTTGTAGGTGAAGAAGTAGGTTTGCTTTCAGATGAAGCCACCTCACTTACTCTACTTTCAACTTCTGCCATCTATAGAAAATCGAATGAAAACAGAATTAAAAATACAAACTGGTATACGATATAAATCTAGCATGTCGCAACTCGCATAAAATCAAGTCGGCAATCGACACAGAGGCAAAAGAACAAATGAACAAAAGCAAACACAGATGCAAAAAAAGTAAAAAACAAAGGATGTAACTGTCACTTCTTTTTGGCAAATGTTAAGTTGTTAACTCGAAAGAGTCCTAAAAGTAAGACGCAAACCCGTATATATACTATAAAGAATAGCAGAAAAATCGAAAGTTTAAAGAAACCAGCAGGAGGAGGAGGAGCGACGCCAACGAGGGAAAATTGAAAAGGAACTCAGAAGAAGGAGGTAACCACTAACTTGAGGAAAAAGGATGAGCGACGAGCGGAGGAAAAAGGCATCACAGGCTCACAAGTCACAGCAACAGCAGTCGGCACAGTAGGAGAAATTAACGCGCATATATGCTATAAACAATAGCAGAAAAATAAAAAATTTAACGAAATCAGCAGTAAGAGCGACGAGGGAAAACTGAAAAGGAACTCAAAAGAGGGAGCTAGGAGCCGGAGGTAATCATTAACCTGACACCTGAGGAAGAAGGATGAGCGAGTTCAAATGAAAGTTGAAACTCGGGCGTCGGCTGTGGTAGGGGTGAACAGTCGCACAGCCTCAACTCTCAACTCTCAACCCTAATTTCGGAGGTCACTGGTGAGGGCATCGGCAGTGGTAGGTGGGTCGTGACTCGTGACTCGTGAGGAGTGAGGATTGACGATTGAGGTCTGAGCCTCTGAGGAACAGAGGAACTGAGGAAGGTCGAAAACTAAAAGGATTAGGGTTGTTCCATTCTTAGGGATTAACGTCTATTGGACCTAGGTCGAAAACTAAAAGGATTGGGTATTTGGATTTTGAGTTTGGGTAAACTACCTGGGCTGGGCTTTCTTAGGGGTAGGCTTCAGATGGGCGAAAGTAGGATTAGCCATTGGGCTTCAGAGTTCAGAAACTAAGAGTCCAAAAGAGTAAAAAGTTCAGTTTTTCGGTTAAACCGAAAAACCGAACCGTTAAAACCGAAACCAAAAATTATAAACCGCAAACCGACAGAAAAACTAAAAAACCGAAACCGAATAAATCAAATTTTTCGGTTCGGCCGATTTTTTCGGTTCGGTCGGTATTATACCTACCCTTACCTGAGACAAGCCATTAGAACTATGCCATTAACTAACAATGAAGTCGAGTACGAGAATTTGGTTGTAGGTCTTGAATTAGCTCGGAGACTAAGCTCCGAGATAATCGAGATAAAGTGTGATTCTCAACTAGTAGTAACTCAGTTGTAAGGAAAGTTTGACACCAAGAAGGAACGTATGCAACAATACTTGAATAAGGTCCAAGTGTTGCTTTCTCGATTCAGGAAATGGACTATTATATATATTCCAAGGGAAGAAAATATGGAAGCAGACGCACTGGCCAGTTTAGGGTTGTCCACAGAAGTTAAAAGATCTGATTCCGATGCGGTAGTTCAATTGTTGCATTCGGTGTTAGACGGGGATGGCTATTGTGAAGTTAACTCAACCAACCTAATTTGGGATTAGAGAAATGAGTTTATAGAATATCTAAGACATGGCAAATTTCCTGAAAACCAAAAAGCATCCGGACACTACAGTCTAAGTCAGCTCGTTATTGTCTTATTAACGGTCAGTTATACAAGAGGACGTTCCAAGGATCATTAGCTTCGTGTTTAGGGACATTGGAGGCTGACTACGTGATGAAGGAAGTTCTTGAAGGAGTGTACGGGAACCACTCCGGTGCAGATTTGTTGGTTCTAAAATTGATAAGGGCAGGTTATTATTGGCCTCGGATGGAGCAGGACGCGGAAAATTTTATTCAAAAATGTGATAAATGTTAGCGTCATACACATTTAGTACATCAACTGGTAGAACTTTTACATTCAGTGGTTTCACCATGTCCATTCATGAAATGGGGGATGGACATAGTCGATCCATTACCACAAGGACTCAGTAAGGTAAGATTTCTTTTGATTTTAACTGAATATTTTACTAAATAGGTTGAAGCAGGTGCTTACCAAAAGATCATAGAATGAGAAGTGATTGATTTTATATGGGATCACATCATCTGTCAGTTTGGAGTACCAAAATAAATCACTTGTGACAATGGACCACAATTTATAGGTTCCAGAGTCACAAAGTTTTTGGAAGGATTAAGATCAAATGGATCATATCTTTACCATACCACCCAAGTGCTAACAAACAAGATAATAATTCAAAAACTTAAAAGGAAGTTAGAGGACGCTAAAGGCAAATGGCCAGATGAGCTACTGGGTGTATTGTGGAAAAATCGTACAACGGCGAAATCGAGCAGGGGTGAAACACCATTCTCACTTGTGTACGGTACGGAAGCTTTGATACCGGTGGAGATTGGGATTTAACCCTAAGATATTCCCAAGCAAACAAGGAGACAAATAATGAAGCATTGCTGGTTAAACTGAATTTGCTTGAAGAGCATCAGAATCTGGCGTATGTGAGGATGGTGGCACGAAAGCAGAGAATAGGAAGATATTACAACCTTAGAGCAAATCATATTTCAAAGTCGAAGATTTGATATTGAGAAATGTAACTCACAGTACTGGGGAGGTTAACGCCGGGAAGCTGGGACCAACATGGGAAGGACCTTACCGAATTTCATCTATAACTGGTAAAGGTTCATATCAGTTGGAAAATCAAGATAGAGTTAAATTGCCAAGAAATTTGAATGTGACTCACCTTAAAAGGTATTACTGCTGAAGATCCTTGTTGATACTAATAGTATTTGTGTCACTCTTTTTCCCTTCGTCCAGTTTTTATCCCTATTGGGTTTTTCTTGCAAGGTTTTTAATGAGGCAATAATGAAAAACATACTAGGAAGAAAGGATCATCGGCGATAGAAAAATCTCCAGTGTTCGAATTCTCATACTTAGCATCTGAACACTGGGGGAACCATTACATACTAAGGCACTAGAAGTGTGACAAAGACCGGGGACTGTTAGAATCAGGATCTATGTCTTATGGAGATCGGGGACTGTTAGAACCGGGATCTATGTCTTATCAGGATCGGGGACTGCATGATCAGCCTCGGAAAAATAAGTTGTACAAGTTAGCCATATGTATTGGCAACTTTATTTACTTAAGTAAATGAATGTTTATGTAAATTTACTTTAAAAATAGAGGGAATAAATCAAAGTCTTTTTATTTTTATCTTAGTCTTGTCCGAATGATAAGTTCATTTATTTATTCATTTGAAAGTTAGTTAAAACTTTAAATGTTTGTGCCGGAATGAACATGAGACGTTCTCTTCAAGAGTACCGTAAACATAAGAGCCATCTTTTATGAAACTCTCATAGTCAAAGGGTAGATTCCAGAAGTGTGAATGCCTAAGATCAAAAGCTATCGGATGAGAAAAGAACTCCCAAAGTGTTGTCAATAATAAAACAAAAAGGGGAGAGAGTATTTTTTGCACAATACTCAAGCAAAAAACTTCTTTCATAAATTAAAATTCCCAACTCAAAAAAGAATTTTGGCATAGTTACAAAAGATATATACATTAGTTATTTTTGCTGCCAGAACCCGAAGGGAGAGGAAGAGTCTTTGTTCTCCTTTCCAGGAAAAAGGCTGTTTTGCTTCCGGTTCGAGGCCTTCATTCTTGTCTTCTTCTTCTTTGGCTTCCTATTTGGTATCCGAATACTCGGAGCTAGTTTTCAAAGAGTCAGAGGCACTGGGCTGAGGAGGGAGATTGTCGAGAGCAGTCATCTCCACTTTACGAGCCTTGGGAATACATTCCTCCATATTTGCAATGCCTTCTCTAGCCTCTTCCAAGTTTTCCTCCTCTTGTGATAAATGTCATAGGTTTTTTTGAAGAGGAAAGAATCTTCTTGGTCTTTGAGTTTCGCTCGGAGTTTTTCAATTTTATTTGGAATTTATCATTTTTGATTTTCATAATACTGATCATGGAGTCAAGTTCAGTATTGGTTATCGCATGAAGCTGGTTCTGCTCCATCATCCTTTTGAGCCTCTCTTCCATTCTGGCTCTTTTCTCCTCGACGGTATTAGCCACTTCGGTTTTGAGCATAAGTCTTCTTTCAAGTTACTGATTTGCTCCATAAGAGCAGACTCACGTTCGGTCGCAGCAGTCACAACATCGTGTAGTTCAGCCTACTTGGATTTTGCTTCCTTAAGGTCTTCCTATAATTGAGTGATTTCATGACTCCGAGCCTCTCTGTCTTGCTCTAATGGTTCTAATCTAGCTTCAAGCTCACCCATTTGAGCAATTTTTGTTTCCAGCTCCAGGAGGCGCTCGACAAGCTAATTCTGTTAGGCCAAATATTGATCTCGTTCCGTAGTAATTTCCTGTTTATCCAAAATCAACCTTTGCAGGCCCTCAGAAGCAAGAAGGTTGGCTTGAAAAGGTTAAAGTTAAGGTTATTAGTGCAAAGTATAATAAATGAAAAAGGGGATAGAAGAAGGTTAAATTGATACATGTACTGAACAGGGCATGTTGTTGCTTAACAGACACTCAGCAGAGAGAGAATCCATCTTTCTTTATTCTTTTTCTATGGCCAACAACTTCAGATAGTTGGCAAGCTCCACCGGCTTGTAGAATATGAGGTACTCATTCAAAACTGTCAGAATGACGCTTCGTTTTCCACTAGAATTTTGGATGGGTGTCGGGTAAGTATTCCCATAATTTCCATGGCCGGGTGACCGTGGGAAAGGAACATCTTCTATCCGTTCAGGTGGGGCCGGTAGAGTGGTAGCAGCAGGTGTAGAAGGAGATGCAATTGCAACGGACTTAGAAGTTGATGACGGAGGAGAGTCAGGAATAGAACTCCTTTGATAGGAAGCAACAATGGGGATTCGAAAACGAGATGAAGCCTTTCTGACCAATCCCATTTTCGTGAAGAGTCCTTGAACTTCTCCAATTATAGAGTTCGATGTTCACCCGGTTGAGCATCCGGTTGAGTTGATAAAGATCTTTTTGTTCTCTGAAGGGGAGCCACTTCATCATCAGTGCCTTCATCATCAAGGACCACTTTGGTCGGTCCGGTTCATGTTTCTTTCAATCTCTTCTCTGAGTCCCAGTCGAGAAGGTACATTTTCTCTTTGTCTTATCTTTAGGCTGGGGATTCCGAGAGGAAGCACATTCATCGGAAGCAAGATTAAATTCATGATCTCTCCTCCAGTTAAGGACATTTTGTAATTCCCATTTATAGGTAATCGAGACCTCGACGGCAGGGAAAACAACGGACCCCTTCGGAAGTCATTGTGTTGCAAAAAGAGAGTTAACAAACTAATTCTGAGTCATACTAGAATATGAAAGAAGGAAGGAAGAACCTTCACTTTCCATAGGTTTTGGCTTTCCAATTAAATTTGGGAGCCATCTCTTTCCACCTTCGAGATTCCGAGGTGAAAATATCCAAAAAATTTTGTACCCATTGAGCTAGGTTCTGAACCCCTGGTGTTTCCCAATGACTAGCTGGAATAATAGAAATGCAAAATTAACGAAAAAGGAAAATCTTTCTAAACATGGAAAGGAAAAAAATCTGAAGACTTACGGAAAAGGTTCCATGATTCAGGAAAAGCAGGTGCTGTGGTCGGGAGAATATCCTTGGTAGCAATGACAACGAACCGTTCCATCCAGCCACGATATTTGTCATCATCAATACTGGTAAGTAGGGCATGGTGATCGTGTTTTCTAAGCTTCAATGCACCTCCGCGGAAGATCTTTGGAGAGTATAGGTTCATCATGTGTGCAAGAGTTAGGGTTTTCCCAGCCTTGGAGCACAACTAGCAGAGACAAGCCACCATACGCCATACTAATGGGCCTGCTTGAGCCAAATAGATTTGGTATCGGTGGAAAAATTCTAAAATTATTGGGTTGATTCCTAGACCCACTCCCAAAGAGAAAGGGTATGTATAGACATACATGAACCCTGGTTTGGGGAAGGTGACCCTTTCCACTTCACTAGGGGCGAAGATCTCAATGTTGTTCCATTTACAATCTTCATTCACGATAGAGATGCTAGAAAGACGAATGGTAGAAGAATACCTACGAACATGTCAGTATCTGTCAATTTTGGGATTAATGGGTTCTTTATGTTCTTAAAGATCAGGCTGGTGTTAAGTTGAAAGGGTACGATGGAGTTCACGATAGGAGGTTCGGACTCAATATACACCTCTTTTGTTTTGTTCTTTTTAGGACCACCTCCGAAGGGAAAGCCAGTATCCCCGAGGACAATAGTGTTAGAAGACGTGATGGTAATAAATTTGAGTGGGAAGATTTTGCTGAGAAAGTTGAATTTTACAGTAGGGTTCTGAGAGAATTCGAAGAAGAAGAAGAGTTTGTGAAAGTGAAAAGTAAAATTGAAAAGTGAGGGAGAAGTTTATAGGCAGCATAATTTGTGGTTTTGATTACCTTGGAAACTGGCGAAAATTTTCCACATCATGGGATAATACGTATTCGGGGCATTAAATGTGTAGAGACGTGCATCCTTTCAAGTGTCAGAAACTGTTCTGAAACTTACCTGCCGCTAAGAAAAGAAATTTTATCTATTTCCTGATAACACTAAAGTATTATCGCCAAAAATTAGGGAGATTATCTGTATGGGGTAAAATTGGTTAGCGACAGTTGGACAAATGAGGAGGTGACACGTAAAACCGAAGACAGGTAAGATGTCAATCAGAAAGTAGTTGGCACCGGATACAAGCATGTGATCAGAACTGTGTGAATTCCGAAGGCAAGGGAACCGATAGCAAATATTTGAAGAAATGACATCGGATACCATTCAATGAGCAGCTGTTATAAAGAATCTCTGCATTTACAACCAACCGTTATGTAGCCATCAATGACCGTTTTATTCCCATTCAACAGGAGCTTGATTTGGGATCCTGTCTTCCTCAATAGAACTAAAATAGAAGAATTAGTATCCATTGTAGAACACACAATTTTCTGTACACAAAAGCTAAAATCACCTCTCATTTTATAGGCTGCTCTTTCACTTTGTTCTTAATTTGCTCTTATTTCTGCCACTGGAGAAGCTAAATTCATAGCCAGACTTGTATTTCCTTTAAGTTTATTTTATAATCTTACTTCTATTCTTATTTATTTTATATTTTTGGGTCAAATTAATTCACATGTCTATAAATTACATTACAAATTTAATTGTACCCTTTTACGAGCAAACACCAGTGACAACTATTTTTCTTATCTCTTTGCCCCCAAAACAAATTTAAAATTTGCATCTCTATCTCTTTCAAGACGGAGGTTGAAGAGCTGCAAACATATGAAGAGTTTGGGACTGTAGAATATGATTAATAATAATAGCTTTCCTTCCTAGAGATAACAACCTGCTTTGCCAACCTGCTGTTTTGTTAATGATCTCTTTGGAAATATCTGCAAAATAACAGATCTTTTTCCTGTCTGAGTAGATGGGACAATCAAGATAAATGAAAGGGAATGATGAGTTTTTGTAACCTGTCCATTTCCTTATTCTTCTATTGGTACGTCTGTTGGTGTTATCATGGGTCAAGAAATTTTTTTTTCTTTGTTTATCTCTTGGCCTGACGCTTGCTGATACCTATTGAGTTGCCTCATGATAAGTTTGATTGTTCTTCTATCCCCAGAGTTGAAGAGAACCAAATCATCTGCATAGCCAAGATGATTAATTGAGGCCTCCTTTTGTGCATTGGAAAACCAATAAAGTCCTTTTTCTGGTGCAGATAGTTCAAGGCCCTTGTGAGTGTTTCTGCCACTAATATAAAAAGAGCCAGTGAGCGAGGATCACCCTGCTTAAGACCTCTCGTAGACTTGAAGAAACCAAATCTTGTACCACTGGCAATTACAGAGTACTAGTTATTGGAGATAAGTCTGTAGATCATCTCAATAAAACATGCAGCAAAACTGAATTTTCTTAGGATAGAAGTGAGAAAAGTCTGAGACATTGTATCGTAGGATTTTAACATGTCCAGTTTGATGACCACATTTCCATTATTGTTTTTGGACATATTACTTGAATAATTTTTTGAGTCAGAAGAATATTTTCCATAATCAATCTTCCTTTGACAAATCCTGATTGATTGTCAGAAATTAGTTTTGGAAGTAAAGAGTGCAGTCTCATGGACAAGATCTTGGAGAGGATCTTATTAGAAAAATTACTAAGACTAATTGGCCTGAGTTATGAGAAACGATTAGGAAATGAGACTTTAGGAATGAGAGAAAGGCAAGTATGCATGAAGTACTTGCTAAGATTAGCACCCTGAAAGAAAGAGGTGATGAATTCTATAACATCCTTTTTGATTATATCCCACGTAACGTGATAAAAGTGGCTATTAAAACCGTCTGGACCGACAGAGTTGCTAGGGTCCATAGAAAATATAGCCTCTTTAATCTCCTCTTCCTCAAGAATTTCTTGCATCAGGTGGTTGTCTTCATCAGTAATGAGGTTCTCACAGTTTCTAAGAATCTACATATTGAATCCAAAATTTTGCTCAGTGAACATATGACTGAAGTAATCTACCGCTGCCTCAAAAATATCTTGAGTACCCTCCACCCATTGATCTTATCTGTTCTTAACTGTAAATATGTTATCTTCTCTTCCTCTCTCTGATGACACTTATAAAATACTTAGAGTTAGTATCACCTTCTTCTGCCTATTTGACCCTAGCTTTTTGCCCAAGAATGAAATCTTCCTTCTTAGGCCAGCTTATGTACTCTGCCTATGTCTTGTGTAGCCTTTCTCTATTTTGATCAGAATTGTTGACTTTATAGATGGCCTCGAACATAGTAATTTCATCCTCCAGTTGTCTCGCCTTTTCAAAAACATCACCTATTCTTTCCCTTGGCCATTGATTGAGTTCTTTAGCCAGACTTTTAAGTTTTTGGTGAAGGGTCCACATAGAATTACCTTGGATTTTCATCTGCCAAATAGTTTTGACAAAGGAATGAAGTTTTCCTATGCAGTCCTGAAATTAAGAAATCTGAAATATTGATCACTTGATGATTATCCTCAGCGCAAGACACAAGAAGCAGATTACGATCAGACCCTGTTTTAGACAAATTAGTTGTTTGAAACTTAACTAACCATTCATCACTGTGCATAATTCCATCAAATCTCATGCTGATTCTATTTTGTCTACTACCATTGCACCATGTCAAGATATTACTAGTAAAGCTTGGATCAGTTATTTCACAATCTTCCATGCAGGTGATAAAATCAATACCATTCCTTAATCTAAAGTGAACATCATATTTCTTCTCCTCTAAGGCCATGATGGAATTAAAATCCCCTCCAATCGCCCAGGGACCATCAATAATGGAGTTGAGATCTCTCAGCTTGTTCCATAGGTACACTCTTTTTGCTATTTTTGATTTAGCATAAACTGCAGTAATTCATAATGGATCCGAACTTCCCAACAAACTGCATATAAGTGTGATCTGTTGTCTGCTTTTGAACATGACGGAACAATTCATATTAGAGTTTCAAAAATACCATATCTTATGATGGGCATTAGCGATAGCATGGTCATTACCCCAGACCTCTTCTAAATCTATCAATTTTATTACTTTTCAATAAAGGCTCCTGAAGTGCCACAAAATCTACCTTGTGAAGCTTGACTAATTGAAGTAGTCTTTGATATACTCCTTTGGAGTTCATCCCTCTTATATTTCATACATTATCTTAATCATAATAAATTTTTTAGGGTTGAGCTAACTTCTTTACATGGGTTGCATTACTGCTTTCATGTTTTCCTTTATTTTTTTTTTCTTGTGATTTTGTCCTCTCGGATGTAGGCCTTGGTGCTGAATCGCCTGCTCAAGCTCCTTGATAATTGGATCTATAGGTTCCTTAGGTATAAGTGTAAAGTCTTCACTTAGAATGTCTGCCACTTCTTCCTTGTCAGACTCGTTGCCTTCACGAAAACTTTCTGCTACTTCTTTATCCGAGGAGTCTTCTCCAATATGTTCCTCACTAGTATCATAAAAGTATTCATTATCTGAATTATGTTGCAAATATGGACCATATCTCTCCTGCTTGCAGCTGGAATTACTTGCACAGGTCCTGGATTCACTATAATCTGACCTCCTTTGGCTTGCTTATAAGTTGTGTCTGCTATGAAAGGGATCATCATCTCTTCATTGGAGCTATTACCATTGCTATGTTCCCCTTTGTCATTCCCAGCTTCTTGAGATACTTCAATAGAACTGAGTGTATCTTTCTTTTGTAATCCTCTTTGCTTTTTTGTCTTTTTGATTTTTTTCTGTTTCTTTACCTATCTCTTCCTACTCCATTGTTTCCTTTATTCTATTCTCATAAGATTGCTTTGACTTTTGCTTGACCTATATCATGTTCTTTACTTCCAGAAAAGATGATCTCTATATTGGTTGCTTTCTTTTCTTTTTTTCTTTTTTTATTCTTCTTAATTGACATCATGGTTCTTTCTAGTTGTGCTTCAGCAGTGGTCTGCATATTGTTCGTACCTTCTTCCATTCCCTTTTCCTTGTCAACATTGTCCTTGATTAATTCCTTCTCCTTTCCTTTGCTCTTATCTGTCGTAATTTTTGGGGGTACAACTTTGTCTTTGCATTTCTTATTTTTCCCGCTCTTGACTTGGGTGAACCCATCCTATCTTGAATGTTGTTTTTTGTTTGAGATGTGCTAGCTTTGCCTTTGGTCGCCTATATTTGAATCCCTAAAGCCCCTTCTCTTTTTGCATTATTGATTTGTGGCTCCTTTTTTACTTCTTTATCCTCTTGCTCTTCATCCATCTTAGAAGCATTCTTTCTAGCCTCAAGCTTACATTTGGTGTGATCATGGCCTTACAATTTGCAAGTTTTACATAATGCTGGAACACCTTCACATTCTAGTTTTTGTTCGTGCCCTTTTAGCTCAACTCCATGACTTTCGTGTCCAACAAAAAATATTCTTAGGTAATGGCTTGAGCAGATCCACTTCCACTCTTACTGATAATTGGTAGAAAAAGTACTAATTAATGTATAAGTTATCTCATATTTAGCTCTTGTTTGTGTGGATTTGGATGTTAATCACATTGATTCATGTTAATATAATGTGTTTTTATGTGTAGGAATGACTTAAAAGCAATCGGGGACGAAATTGGGGAAGAAACAAGCTAAAACGAGAAGAAACGAACAAAGGAGGAAACCAGGCCACAGGCCAGCGCCCAGCGCTGCCTGTGGCGCTGAAGACAGAAACAAAGGGAAAGGCCACTGCCTTCAGTCCCCTGGACAGCGCCCAGCGCCCCCCAGGGGACTGATTTCGGGAATTGTCTCCTACTTTGTCTAGAAGACCCCTAAACCGACCCAAAACCTTCCCAACTCCTATATAAACATCCCTAAACCCATTTTGAAGGGGGAGAACGTGATTTTGGAGCAAAAGGAGGCCTAGGAACATCAACAACATCAACAATTT
>MCJB01020451.1:0-48640 GCA_002018475.1 Nicotiana obtusifolia
GACCGTTGGGCCCGCTGGGACCGGCCCAGGCCCGCCTGGCGGTCCCGGGCCTGGCGGGCCTTTTTGCGCGACCCGGACCGTCACGGGCTTTTAACCGTTTTAGGCCCAGGACCGCTAGGGCCCGGACCACAGGCCCGTTAGGCCCGCCAGGCCCGCGGTCCCGGGCCGTTCGTGGGCCAGGCCCACCGTGGGCCACAGCCTTAGTTTAGGAGCAACGTTAGGCGCCATCACGATTTATAACAAAAATTGGGTCGTGAAATTGGCATCTATTCAATTCTCTTTCAATGCTAAATATAAAAATTCAGGAAGACAATTTGGAGAGAACTCAAAGCAAATTTTATTTCTTTTGTAAGTAACTCAAAGCAAAATTCATAAAATGTAAAGATGCACACAACAAAAAGCAGTGGAGTTTACAAGCCTTTTAAGAAGCATAAAAGGCTTCTAAACAGATAATTTTGTTCTTGGCATCAATACGTTGCATCTTTTTTCCTGATAACTGTCAATTTGTAACACATATCTAATTTGCAATGATTTATGGACAAAGAAAATAACAAAGTTATACCATGTCAGAGTTACCAAATACACTCCACGGTACGGTAATCACGCTAAACCAACCTTTTTCTGTTTTGTATTCAATCTTAGTGCATAAACTCACATAACAAAAAGTATCTCATGGAAATACTGCAGTGTCATTCTTTTTAAAATAGACGAATGAGAAAAGTGTATCTTACAAATTGAAACAAAGAGAAGAATAAAGTTTAGTGGTGATGTGATCGATGGGAAGAGAAGTTGACTTAGAAATCACTTACTATTGTTTCTTAACCTAACTAACTAGAGCGTAGTAGCTATACGAACTTCACATTGCCAGTCCTATGTATACATATTGAGATATATTATTAATTATGCGATTTAACTATAGTATTATATTTTATTCTTTATGAAATAATTATTTATTTAGTTTATTCAATTCAATAAAGTATTATTTTAAATAGATCATATTTCATATGTGTGTCCTTTAATTATGTAGTAGATGATTTAGCGTATGAAGTCTTAACTTATGCATAGAAGATTAAGTTGTCGGTTCTCATAATTAATAAAATTATGTTCACAATCGAAGATATTATTGGGCAAAATATCTTAATGATTGTAGTACAAGATTAAAGTATAATTTATCTTGATAATAGAAGTTGTTTTACACCTACTTCTTGTGTTCTATACTTAGTGTATATTGAACAGACCGAGTAGAGAAAAATATTTTGGTACTAAACATATAATATATTTTCTCTAATTCATCAAATGAGCTTATACTCCTAATTTTATCAATGCGATTTGTTTATCAATTCGATTTGTCAAAAAGTACAACTCTATTTTGAGATAGTATATGCCTAATAGACTAGACAATAACAAATGGCATTTATGAAATAATAATTAGTTGATAGAATTCATGAATCGACCTTGAGTTTGACAATATCCCTTTATGTAAGCTTATAAGTTTCATGTGTAAACCTGGCTGGTGAATTTTGTATCTATCACATGAAATAGTTTAAGCTGAATTATCAAGGATTTAGTTAGCGGATAAAATTAATTTGTTATTGATTTAGTTTAATTAACTAGTATTCGTAATATTAATATAGGGAGTTAAAATAAGTGTTGGTGAATTTTGAAATTCATATTGAGGAGTTCAATTGCAGTTTTTAGTGGAATAAACTGTGATTAATTATAGTAGAATTTAATTCATTCCAAAATTTGAATTGATACTATAATTAATAGGCTCTTATTATTTCTGTGGTCCCTGCTATACCTAGTAAAACCTTAACAGACTTGGGAAGGAAGTTACTTTGAGAAAGTTCTCTGTTTGAGTTGGACTAGGATTCTACAACCCTAATAGAATCCTACATGTTTTTTTGGCTTAATTTTGGGTGCTACATATAGAGCATTAGTTTTATTCAATAACTCACTCTACAGAGTAGTAATATTTGTTCACACGCATATTTTCCTATAGCTCTAACTAGGATTATAGTAGAAAACTACAGTTCTGGATCTCTACCCTGTGAACGAGGTGTGTAACAGCTTCGAGAAATCAGTACTTCTAATCTCTGTTATTAATTTATTGTCTAGATTACATGTATCTTATACCTGAATTTATGGTTGCTTCCGTTGTACTTGTTCTAACACTATATACGGATAAATAGGAAAAGTTAGGGCATGTTGCCGATCAACATAAAAATAATTAAACAAAATGAATTCTCTTAACATTGAGGTATATATGAAATTGACCCGAATTAAGCAGAACAGTAACAAACTATTTATGTAAAGAGTAAATATTTATATAAAACAAATATTGGCCCCTATTTAGACTCGAAATGTCAGAGTGAATTTTAACTTTTTTACAACCATCGAAGTAGTCCAACTTTGACTTACTATTTGGATAAATCAACCCCGATTATTTGGACTCAGCTGGTCTAACCAGTTCTCCATATAAGCAGAAAGTCAGGTACGACCCACTTTGTGTGGGGTCTTAATCTTATTCTTATAGGAGTATATATAAAGACCAAACAAGCAGTTAACAGTCGTCATTCTGTGACTCTTGAGCGCCTAATTATAGATAATTATCATCCCAACTTGGGTCCACTTTCCATAATGCAATTTGTTAGGCCATGAGTGGGAGCCTATATATGCATTTTCATATTCATTTATTTGGTTAGCACGCTTGTTTAACCTCCCCAAACAAAAAAGTCCCTTCCTATATAATTTATGAGTTTATTATTGTTTGACCAAGAAAATTAACTCATGGTTAAAACGATTATATTTATACAATAACGGATTAAATCTGGTTAAGGATAATATTTCTAGATGTGGATTTTAACCAAATGATTAATGTTTAGACAGATCTAATAGGGAGTCGACAGTAGCATTCAATATGTGTTTCGAAAGATATCTGTATTAATGGAAAATTGACTAGCAATGAATAACAATAAATAGAATTTAAGTAAATAAGAGAAGTGGTTCACCCAAAAAACAATGAGCTAGGTGATTGTTCATCATGACAATGATGAGTGACAGACAGATCTTAGAACATTCGAAATATTCTCGGATCTGATGGAAAAGTGTGGAATAATATGAGCAAGAATCTTGATAAAAAGGTAGTCTTTGTATCTTTACAAGAAAGAGAGAATCTTTTTGCAAAATCTGCTCTTATCACAATGAATATCACATGCCCCTATTCCTTGTCTCTTTTCATATTTATCTAGGACATACCCCCAATAAACCTTAATAGTACAAGTACAAAGAATATCCAAAGAAATATTCTCATCAATATCCTGCCCTAATAAATTAGCCGTTACAGCTCTTTTGCAGCGATCGACATCGACCATCTTTTACATCTCGACCACGGGCTTTGCCATGTCCTGAGACAGATTTCGACCTCTACAACTATCAGTCTAAACTTTTTACACTATCAGAATTTTTATGTGATATTTATAGGTAAACCTTCTTAAAACTATTGTGTCAAGTATCAATTTTATTTTCAAAACTATTAATCCCACTTTTTAAGAAGGTTTACCTATAATAGTTAAATCGTTCTTGCATTTAAAATTTACGTGCTATTTGTTAAGTTTTATTGAATGGGGCGCTACTAAATAAATTTTGGGTTCCACACTCCACCAGTTAAGTGCAAAGCGAGCGGTGACACTCATTTTAATGGCTCATATGCACTAATTGAATTTTATGTGACCGCACAGTTCCTATAGTGAGATGAAATCCAAAGTAAACGCTTTAATTCGACGAGAAACCTGGTAACCGTAGTTGTTCCCAGTGCTAAAAATGAAATATCGAACAAACACAAACTTTTTCTAAAAGAAGTCAACAAACCAAAAAAATATCCGAAGAAAGACTAAATACACATATTTATAGCCCAAGCATTCCTAATCAACCACAGACCTAATAAACAGAGAGCTCTAGTGAGAGGGAAAAAGTGAACTCACATGTAGATTCCACCGGAGAAAGAGAGCTTCAGGCGGAGGATGACGAAGAGCCCTCAACTCCCGCTTCTAAATAAGTAGAAAATCAATTACTGCTATAACCAAGCTACTGAATAAAAAATTTCTATAATTAAGCAAGGAAATAAAATCAAAACTAATCAAAATTATCTACTAATTATACTAGTCAACCCTAAATCCTCAAGTTGGTGCAAAGATGTCGCACATGTTCAATTTGCAAACTAAAGTGTGAAGATTTTTTGTTGAGACGTTTTGTAAGCACATTCAGTAGCGGCTCTTCTGATGGTACATGAAGTAATCTCAAGATACCAATGACAACCTTTTCTTTGATGAAATGTTGATCAATTTTAACATGTTTTATTTTATCATGTTGAACATGATTATAAGCTATACTGATTGCAGATTTGTTGTTGCAGTCCAAGGAATGTTTTCCTGGGTTAAACAATCTCAATTCCTCCATCTAACTTTTGTAGCCAAAGAAGTGCACAAACACCCTGGGTCATTGCTCTATATTTTGCTTCTGCACTGGATCTAGCAGCTACACTTTGTTTCTTGCTTCACCAAGTAACTAAGTTCCTTCCTATGAGTGTATAGTAACTAGATGTAACTCTTCTATCATCTAGAGATCCAACCCAATTAGCATATGTAAAGGCTTATATATGGAGGTGACCATGTTTGAAGAAAAAAGTAGACCCTTCCCTGGAGCAAACTTCAGATACCGCAAAATGTGAATGAAAGCTTGCATATGAGAATTTTGGGATCGTGCATGAACTGACTCACTAAGCCGAAATAGCCTCATTGTAACGACCTGACCGGTCGTTTTACCTCCCTGTTCCCCTATATAATACTCCCCATATGTGCTTTTACAGTTTTATGACTTGTAGGGATGGTTAGTTTTCGGGTTTGGAAGGATTTGGGTGAAATCGGAACACTTAGTTCCTTAATTGAGGCTTATAATGGTTAAGTTTGACTCGAATCAACGTTTTGAGTAAACGACCTCAAAAACGGGATTTGACGGTCTCAATAGGTTCATATGATAATTTTGGACTTGGGCGTATGTTCGGATCGGGTTTTGGATGACCTGGGAGCGTTTCGAAGTTTAATATTGAAAGTTGGCGCATTGAAGGTTTTCAAGTTCTTTAAGTTTTGTTTGGAGTAGGTTTTGGTGTTATCGAGATCCGTTTGGGATTTCGACCCTAGGAATAGTTCCGTTTGGTGAATTATGACTTGTACGCAAAATTTGGTATCATTCCGAATAGTTTAAGTATAATTCGGCGTGTTCGGAGTAAGTTGGAAAAACTTAAAGTTCATAAGATTCGATTTTGTTTTGGGTGTGATTCTTAGTTTTGATGTTGTTTTACGGCTTCTGAGGGTTTGAGCGAGTCCGTTTTATGTTTAAAAACTTGTTGGTATGTTTGGTCAATGCATCGAGGCCCCCGTGTAGGATTCGGAGGGTCGACAGAGCTGGATTGCTCTTTGGAGAAGAGCTGAAGGGGCTGGCATTTGGTGTGTTCGCACCTGCGGTGGGGATGGCCGCAAGAGTGGCACCGCAGGTGCGGTGTATTGTTCGCAAAACAGAAATGGAGGGGCATCAGCAAGGTACAGAAGTGAAGCATTTTCTGCAGAAGCGAACGTGCTTCTGTGATGGAGGGTCTGCAGATGCGGAGAAAGGCAGCCTGGCCATGGTCGCAGGTGCGCAAGGCGAGCTGCAGAAACGGGCTCGCAGATGCAGGACTTGGCCGTAGGTGCGAACTATCCTGGGTCGTGCGTGTGTTACAGATGTAGACAATCGACCGCAGAAGCGGCCCCCCAGAAGCGGCGATTCCTTCGCAAGTGCGAAAAACACTGGGGCACTAAGGGTGCATTTATATCGGACTTAGGTTCTTTTTCTCTCATTTTTCACTTGGGGTTGTCGATTGTGGATCTCTTGGAGAGGAAGTTTTCACCTATCATCATGAGGTAAGTAATTACTACTTAATGTGAGTTTAATACGCGGATATTGGGTAGATTCTTAACATGTAAATTGTAAAATTTATGGGTTTAGTTGAAAAACTTAGGTTTTGATAAAAATGAGATTAGACTACTAAAATGATTAAGAATTGAGTAGAAATTATATATTTGGGTTCGCTAGGTTATGGGTAACAATTATCTTTATAAATTTCCTGAATCCGGGCACGTGGGCCTAGGGTAAATTTTTAGGAATCTTCCAATTCGGGTTAGATAATTACTATAATAGTTAATTTATGAACTTTTGAGTATATATTAATTAATTTATGTAATATTTGGTTAGTTTCGGATTGTTCGGCACCGACTTGAGGATTTAGAGCAAATATTTAGACCGAAAGTGAGCTTGAGAACGAGGTAAGTCTCTCGCCTAACCTTGTAAGAGGGAATTTGTCCCATAGGTATTTTAAATTACTATTTGCTTCTAATTATGGGTGCTACATACGCACGAAGTGACTAGAGTCCATGCGTAGCTACAAATCATGCTTATGTCCGGGTAGTTTTTGGATCCTATCATGAAATACTTGTATTGTTTGCACTCTACTTGTTAATTTAAGTGCTTAAATTATATTGAAACTTGATAAAGGCTTTGTAAAGACCGAACTTCACTTACTTTAAGTTTTAGCGGGTTACTTGACCGTTGATAGAAATTGTGCCTCCTTGTGTACTCTTGTGATAGCCTTTAAATCGGATGTTCGTAGAGTATCCTCTCTTCTTGTAGGGAGGGCCGAACACCTCGGAAGTATAATAGATGTATCTATTGTTCGTGCCGGTAGATCCTCTGCAGTGTACACATTATTCTGGATCGGGACGTATGACCTCTGCATAAATCGTGCGTGATAATGTCCGGAGTCCGATTACACTTGATATTACTTCCATGACTTGATAAATTATAGTTTACTTGATGGCCCATATTTGTTGAAGCTAGTATGTGCTAATTGGTGATTTTAAATTGACTTCTAGCTAAAGAATTATTTATTTACTATTTGTTATTGTGTTATTATTATTGATGTATTCCATGCCTATTTAGAATTTCGATACTTTATTTATTAGCACATAGTAAGTGTCAATGTCGACCCCTCGTTACTACTCTTCGAGGTTAGACTAGATAATTACTGGGCACATGTTGTTTATGTACTCGCGCTACACTTCTGCACTAATCGTACAGGATCTAAGGCAAGTGTATCTGGCAGTCATTCTGGCGCGCACCCCCGTTACCTCGAGGCATAGTGATGAGCTTCTCTCTGTCTCCGTTCTGCAACACCTGCAATCTCTCTTTTGTATTTACTTTCTATCTATCTTATTCTAGACAGTAGCATAGGTGGTTTATATATTCTACTAGTTGCTCATACACTTCTGACACCGGATTTTGGGAGTATTCTAGTAGACACTTGGTTTTTGAGTATTAATTTCACTATATTTACTCTCTCATTAGTTTATGCTTTACCATACTATAATTTTTCACTACTCATTACTTAATAAACAAAAATCAACTACTTTAAATTATTAAAAAGAACAAATACATGACTAGTTCACCGTTGGCTTGCCTAGCGGCGACGTTGAGCACCATCACGGCCTATATGGGAATTGGGTCGTGACACTCATCATCTTCATATTCACCTATCTGTTCACCATTATTCCAATTTTCCTCATTGTTGACAACCAATTTTGACTCTCTCTTTTAAAATTAATTTATTTATACTTAATAATGTACGATGAATATTTTGAAAATACTTTCAATCTTAACACCTATTTTTATAAAATTAATTTAGTAATTTTGAAAGTTATAATTCAATGTTTAATTATAATTATAAATATTCCATGTGTACTAATTTTAGATTATTAAAGTTTTTATATGCATCACATAGGCTTTATAAATAATTTAATGAATTATTCCTTAAACTCTAATTAATAGATTACTATACGAATAATTCGAAATTAGTGTTACAATTTAGAAAATAAAGTATTTTATAAATAATTAATTACAATAATTGGTAGCATATTTGATAATTATAATTTTACTATATTTTATTAAAAAATTATTAATTTTATGTAATTTAGTTTTAAAAGAGATTAAAATGGGTAAAGGCTATATTTGTAATTCTATTAAAGACCAAATAGCCATCTCTTAATTTTTTTTTTGGCCCAAATGACAAGCCCAAATCCGAAAATATCCAGTCCAAACAACCCTTCCCTTTTCACTTTAGTAATCCATGCCACTCGTTGAACCAAACAAACCTCGCCACGTCACCCATCTCAATCACTCACAAAAGAAACACATTTAATCTAAATCGTCCATCCGTTTGATCAACGGTCTACGTGTTAACTCCCATTTTCCTCTTAATTTTAAAATACCTAAAAGATTTAATTCTCACCGTTGGATCACAAAGATCCAATGGAAACTAAAATTCTCCATCAAAATAATTAACTCCCTAACATATCAGGACTGTTGATCTAACAGTCCAGATCAAATCCTTCCACTTTAACCTAGAGACCGGCACCCTAAAACACTAAAATCATTTCGCTCTGTCCCAACCGCTCCATTTCCCTTTACTCTCTCATTTTCTCTCAAACCCCAGACCAATAATCCCAAAACCCTTGCACCAAATCGTGCAAGGTTATGAACCATGACCCCTAATGATTCCTTATGCCTTCTAACTCCACGAATCTCGCTGCTATCTCCCCATTTCATCATAAAAATTTAAAATCTCGAGTTCTCTGACCCAAACACAAACATGAAACTTCAGTCTTCAAATCTTCTAGTACTTCAATGAAATTAGAGCATGCATGAGCTCCTTATGATGATTATTCTAAACCAGAGGTCAAATGCACTGACCTTTGGTCCTCCAGTCTTTGTCCGATGGGTTCTTCACTTGTAACGGCCGTCACGCACTCATGATAAGATTCTCACTCGTTTTCCCTCTAATTCACTCTGATTTCACCTTCTTTGCTATCGTCATCCATCTTTCGTCATTCTCTACTAATCGATTTGAATATATGAAGCCCTAGGGTTTCATAACCACTATAAATTGGGGCTTTGAGTGCTCTCACCAACATACAACTAGATATATCTACTAGCTACACCTAACATTCTAAAACATTTAATATACAACAGTGTTTAGGGAGACTCCGACTAAACTGAGTTCTTAGCTAATTTTCTGCTCTTCTCTGATTTTGAGTGTGCCACTAATTAAGAGTTTAAGCTCTTGCTTCCCTAAAGGTTAATCTGAATACTTGTTCGGTTTGTTGCCCCAAAAGAGGTCAGTAAACTTCAACCGTAATCTTTTTACTAGTTTAAGTCCCTGAACATGAAGTGCTTTACTTTATCAGTCGATTGATCTTATTGATAAATGTATTTGTATTTTTTTAGTTTTTTCATGCGTTTGTTAATGACTGACGAATAGATTCTGCAGCCCTCCGTTCTCTAAAAACATTTGAAAGCTAATATTCATACGTTGCTTTATGTCTATTGTTAACTCTGAAGTGATTTCTTGATTGTCTTAATGCTCAGTTCTAAATATTTCTCTCTCTCTCTCTCTCTCTCTCTTTCTCTCTCTCTCTCTCTCTCTCTCTTATATATGTTCTGTTAACATTGGCATGACTATTATGCTAACCTGTCTTGAACATCATTCATCACTCATATTGGTTCATTTAATCCAATCGAGTATAATTCTGTTTTGGATTAAAAATCAGATTGCTATTATGGTACTGGTATATTTGCTATGACCTTTGAGTCTACTCTTATCTCTTTTATGTATCTCTGTGATTCTGTTGATTATTTGGTTGAGCTCATGACTGTTCATATAAGCATATATTGATGTTAGTTAGATCTTCATATTGCATTTGTGTATGATTCTGAGACTGCTTTGTATTGAACCTAAGTTATGAAAGCTCTTACAGTATACTCAAGTTGTGATAACACATTTTTCCATTTAAAATATTACTGCTAAGTTTCCTTTGAACCTAAAGCCCAACCCCAGACATACTTAGCATGTTTCCCTTTATGTGATGATATCTTTACCTCTTCTTGGACCTCACATGATGACACTGTTTGTAATACTTCCATGAAAATGATCTCTGCTAAGTCTCCTTGTGTGTGTATATGATCATGTGTTCAGCTATGTTATCCAGCATCTCTGTTTGGCTTCATGATTACATATATGCCCACACTATTTTGAAAACTTCATTGATTTCTCTCAAGTATACAGGTCTTAACTCTAAAGGAACTTCTGTTACTACTACTTGAACATGACTGTCTGCTTTATTTTAATAGGATTAGTTTGAAGTTAAAATTTTCCAAAAAAGTTGGATATATCATTGATGATGTGAGGCCCTGTTAAACACCCTTGGGAGCTTTATATAGACTTGTGAATTGGTGACTTTGTTGATGTCCTTAGAATTTCTAATTATAGTTATTGCTAGTTTGTGATCTTGTCAATCTTGGTTGAAGTGTGAATATTTGAGCCAATACTAGTAGGAGTTCTGATTGTGGTCACTGTTTTTAACTATTGCCAACACTCCTTGAATACTCTATTCAAAATTATTAGCATGTGCCTCATGATTAGGGTTATTGATATATATTTATCATTGAAATTGTTTAAACAATATTTTTGTACTAGCACTCTCTGAAGAGCATTAACTATAGTAATGAACTTGCAATGTGGTTAACACCCTTAGGATTTATTGTTGTAATTGTTAACCTACCCTCTCCTAATTCCCTTAGATGTTTAATTGCAATTATTGGTCTGCATCTCTGTTAACATTTCTCAAAAGTTTCAATCAGTGTTGTTAACTTGTGTACACTTAAGGGTCAAGGCTTAATCAACCTGTGATTAGTGTAATTGAGTGTTATTAAGACAAATACACCTGTACTTGTGAGTTATTACACAATTCCTTGAATTGTGCTCCTTCTGCCTTTAAGATGTTTGGTATCAGATGTTTGATCTCCTAACATCAGCGTGATAAGTATGTTTGAAGATTATCTTCTTTGGAACCTGTTTAGTGTGTTAATCATCTCTTTAGTTTTAGAACTGGTTATGATAGTGTAAATAAACTACCTTGTGCCCTTATGGTATTATGTTTGGTCCCATTAAGAAAGGTATACACTTATGTGATATGGTATGGCTACGGTTATTAGTTTACATTGAAAGTGCCTCATTGGCACTTAAACCTGTGTGGAAGAGTGAGTCATCAATGGTTAGGGGTATTTGGAAGTAGGATTTAACTCTTGGTTGGGCTGCTCTCCTTGGCACAAGCATTCCCCTAGGCCCTTGAGACCCTTGGGGACTTTGAAGTGTCGGGGGATTCAAAAGGATCTTCGACCTTGAGTGGAACTCTACCCTTAGACTCTAATCCATTGATATTTAGTACTCCTTTCGAGTTTAGTATTTAATGACAACGAAAGGTTTTCAATGTAAATCATTTACCATATATAACCTGAACATTGGTATGACCTTTCATGATACTCAAGTACTGTTAGTTGTTATATTTTGTTCAATGCATTTTCTTACATATTTCATGTATGATTTTATATATAGAATATTATTTCTAATGACTTTCTCTCTTTATTTTGAACATGTACAACCATTGGGCTTGCTGAGTTCTTAAGAAACACAGGCTCAAAATCCGCGTCATGCATATGAAATCTGGAGCCTGTTGCTGTCCATTCTCGCTGATTATTGGGCCGACCTCTTTTTCAGGCTCAAACCAGAGTCACTCTTCATCCTTTACTACTTCGTTAATATTTTGTTATTTATATTCTTTTACATGTATATAACATTGCTCTCCTCATATTTGATTTAGTGTTTTGTTTTATCTTTTGAACTACATAGATGACTTAGGCAAGCTTTAAAGAATATAGGGTAAATACTAGCTAGTAACTACTTTTCAATTCATTAATCATGTACTATTCACATTACTAATCTACTATATTTTGCTAACCTTTTCGTGAAGATTTTGAAGATGAAAAAAAAAGTATACTTAGCAAAGACAGCATTCCCTTATTCAAAACCAGAAACGAATTGCAAGACTATCCTTCTAAGAAGAAATCAACTCTTTCAACTTAAGGGTTGTCGTCCAGCAAAGACCTCTAAATATCCCTCAAGTCTAAGATTTAAGTAATTTCAGAAGCTAAGGCATATCTTAGACTACTTGCTTAGAATTATATCAACATTCATTTCTTTAAAACAAAGTGTTTCCTACATGCTTCATACAAACCATTCAATTTAGAATTCTTTCAATTACACCAATAGTTGTTTTCCAGACTCATACCTCTTTTAAATCTCAAATCCCCTATTAACACTAGACTCTCGCTTAGATATAAGTAAGCCATGCCTTTCTAGCTAATTAAGCAGAATACAAATAACTAACCCTTTAAACTTAGTCTAAATCCTATGGAGCTACCTCAGGTAGATTTTAAGGGGTGCCTAATACCTTTCCCTTAGAAGAACAAAAACCCTTACTCAAAATCTCACCGGTTAGCAGAGTAATAAAGAATATGACTTTACTAATTAAATAGGTACCTTAGTATACATTTAAATATTAGGTGACGACTCTCTTTCATCAACAACAGAGAAATCACAACTTGAATCTTGTTTTGACTCATGTAAAATAGGATGCAACACTCATCATCTTCATCTTCATCTAACTGCTTACCATTATTCCAATTTTCCTCATCATCTGCATTCTGATTATTTACCTGTATCACACCATCATTTACTCGCTCTACATCATTATCATTTTCATTGATCTCATTAACCATTCAATTGTTTGCATGAGGATCATTTGGATGTTCTACATCTTCATTTGTAATATCACCATCATCTGTAAACCATCCACCATTCTCATCATCATCAAAACACCATTCTCATCATCTAATATCTCTTCTTCATCATCTATAGCTAGGACCTGCTCTATGCCTCCCACTTCATTCATAGATGGGACTGCTGCAATGTGTCCCTCTTCATTGTTTTCGCCATCGGCTTCTTCCTCATTATTTATCACTTCACCATCAAGGGTGAAGTGTTCAAATCCATCATAGTCTTCTGCATGTGTGAGTTTATTAAAAAGTTTTTTTTTTTTGTGAAGCTAAATTAATAAACTAGTAAAGAAACCGAGATTCTTAAGGTATGAAGAAAATCTCAAATCAGTTGTCTAAAAGATCTTTAGCTTGACTAAATGGGTCGATATACTCTCGATCATACATACTCATTGTTCTTCAAGATTAAATGGGAAAGGGAAAGAGAAACCAAACTCCTGTTGATTATGATGGAATATGTGAGAGAAATTCAAGCTCCTCGTCAACTCTCCTATGAAAATGTGTAATATCTCGTTTGTGGAAAATAATGCGATATCGTCGAAGCCCTCACTCTACATGTATTGGTGGGAAAAAAATATGACACGTGGACCATCAGCAAGGTGACAAGTGATACTTTCAGTTGAGTTAATAAAAGAAACCAAAAAGGCACGAATGAAAAACCCCCGGTGTTCCATCAGAAGAGGTATCGGCCCTGACAGCTGGAAAAGAAGAAATAGGCACGAGATGAATGAAGACCAGAAAAGGGGAAGGTTCATGAATCTGTTATAAATAAGGAAGGGAATCAGCATTGATCTTGATAACGAGAAATCTTCAGTTATTATTATAACTGTTACAATTAAATATGGTAACGGGCAATCAAGGCAATAATGTCATTAACAAGCCAGAATTAAGTAGGAAAACCGTTATAATTGTGTATCATTTTATAAGGACCCGGTCCTCATTTGTAAAGGCATGGGAATTTTTATCAATATATGCTATTAGCCTTTTACTTTATTCAAAGTGCACAAACCGCAATTTTGGGAGAGATTAGCTATCTACGTTAAGCTTTCTTTCATTACTTACTATTTCCTTTTATTTTTTCTATTCTTTGAATTATCAAGAAAGTGAAGTAATTTGGGTTAAATAAATTGGTTATGTTACCGGAAATTTGATAATCTGTTCACTTTTCAAATCTCATTTTTTAGCAACAAAACATGTCTATTGCTAACGAAAATAACCGGCTTAATCAACAAGGTGGAACTCCATCATATCACACACCCACAGCTACTCCTCGACGTTCATGAGAAAGTTCACCTGAAATGTCTACTTCACGTACTGATAGGCAACATGGAGGTGACCAAACCGTCGAGCAGGATGCTTGAAGCAGTTGATTGCACAATACGTGAACGAAGCACTATGAGCTTTTGCTAGTGGATTTCCCAACATAGCACAAACTCCACCACCAGTGAATACCACCTTGGAAAATCCACGTTCACGACTTGATAATTCTGGAAGTGGAGAAATGCCAAACGAATCTCGCGATGATGGATCACGTACACCAAATAATTCCAATTTACAAAGTTTAGTACTAACTCAGCAGAAACAGCTGAAGGAGAAAAATGAGCGTATAGAACAAATACCTGGCGTGCCTCCTGTAATCAAGGGTGTGAATATTGACAAATATTCACAACAATCCTAGAAGCCAAGTGCAGCACCTTTGCTAATTCCCAAAAAGTTAAAAATGCATGATATCCCTAAATATGACGGGACATTTGAACCCACAGGATCATGTTACTGCGTTTACCATAGGCATAAAAGGCAATGATTTAACCAAGCAGGAGATTGAATTAGTCATGGTCAAGAAGTTTGGTGAAACTCTCACGAAAGGGGCGTTAACATGGTACTCACTCTTACCTGAAAAATCTATTGATTCTTTTGCTGAGCTTGCATATTCGTTTAGGAAAGCACATTCCAGGGCTCAAAAAGTTAAAAAATGATGGAGGATATCTGCAAAGTTAAAGAGCGAAGCATAATTGCTCAGAGAGTTCGTAGATAGATTCCAACGTGAGAGAATGATGCTGCCACGAGTACCTGATAATTGGACGGCTATGGAATTTGCAAGCAATTTGAATGAGAAAAGTTCAGAAGCCACGAGGAGGTTGAAAGAAAGTTTGCGGGAGTTTCCTGCAATTACTTGGAATGATGTGTACAATTGGTACAGCACGAAGCTGCGAATAGAAGAAGATACGGTTACTCAGCCAAGGACAGATGAAAGGCCAGGATCTAGACGCTTGGAATCAGAGAGAAGGTTTGGTAAGAACACGTACGAGCCTTACATGGGATTTGCGGTGCAAGATTCCTGGCCTAAATAAGAGAATGCACGTTTTGATTCAAGATCAAGGCAAAAGGAGACTAGTTCTTTTTCCGATTCAAAAAGGAACGGGACACCTGAAGCAACGATTTCAGCACTCAAACAAGAATAGGAGATTATAATTTTAACTCAGCACATCTGAATTGGTGGCTATTCTAAGAGGAATAGGAGATAAGGTACGATGGCCAAACGAGATGAGATCGAATCCAAACAAAAGGAACCCAGAGTTCTGGTGTGAGTTTCATAATGATCATGGCCATAGAATAGCATATTACAGGCTTGCAAGGGAAAGTTGAATATCTACAGAAGCAAGGCTATCTTACTGATCTGTTTAGTGAGAAAGAAAAACAATCATACATGAAAAACAGGCAAGAACCACCAAAGCCTCCATCTCCAAAGAGAATGGTAAACGTCATAACCGGGGGAGAAGAAGTTAATGAGGTAATGTACACAGCTGCGATAAAACCTCAAAGGTCACCGTCACTCACAAGAAACGAGTTCGCCAAGTCTTGGAAGGAGATAACATAGTATTTGATGACGAAGACGCGGATGGCTTGATGATTCCTCACAATGATGCAGTGGTAATATCTTTACTTGTTACATGATACTAATGTTAAACGAGTTTTGATAGACCCAGGTAGCTCAGTGAACATTATTTTATTGAAAGTAATAAATGAAACGTAAGAAAATGATATAATCATACCAAAAGCACGATCATTTTCTAGGTTCGATAATTGAAGCGTCGTTACGAAATGGGAAGTTGTATTAGCAACATTTGCAGAAGATGTCATAAAAGACACAAAGTTTCAGGTAATAGACGCAGACATGGCCTATAATATAATCTTGGGTAGGCCATGGATTCATGATATGGATGATGTCCCGTCCATGTTGCATCAAGTCATCAAATTCCCATCACATTGGGGGATCCGACAAGTCTTGGGAGATCAACAGGCATCACAAAATATCAATTCCGTCGTGATTGCAAATACTACAGCCAATGATGCAGATGCGAAATAGCAATTAAAGAATTCAGTTGGGGACATTTCTATTCATACCTCAACTGAAATCCCACAAGGTCAAACTGATGTGGATTCAAGCCCTAATATGATTCAAGAACCAGAGGAAAATGAGAACATCAAAACAACCACGGAGGAACTCGAAGCCGTAATATGATTTGTTATTGGCCAGACATAAAAGTTTACATCGGAGCAAAGTTGAGCCCGGAAGAAAAGTAAGTTAATTGAATTTTTATGTGCTAACGTAGACTGCTTTGCTTGGTCGCATTCAGATGTGACGGGTATACCACCTGAAGTGATGACCCACAAGGTGAATGAGGATCCATTACATCCATTTGTTGACGGTAATTTTTGACCCTCCCTTTTAAAATTAATTTATTCACGCTTAACAATTTACAATAAATACTTTAAAAGTATTTTCTATTAATGTCTATTTTATAAATTAATTAAGTATTAGTTTCAAAATTACTCATTTAGCACTGATATTGTATAATTAAAAAATTATTTACTATAATAAAAAATAACTTTTGTATATACATTACATAGGTTTTTTAATTTGATAAAATTACTCCTTAATGAATTAGGTTACTATGTTAATATTTTGAAATTAGTGCTATAATTTGAAATATATGTCATTTATGGATAATTAATTAAAATAATTAGCAACATATAGTAATTATAATTTTATTATATTTTTTTATTGAAATTGTTAAGTTTATTTAAATTGATTTTAAAAGGGTTAAAAAACTAAAAGGCTACAACTGCAATTCCTTAACTAAATACAAAATGGCTATTAATTAAACTATTTTTAGCCCAAATACCAAGCCCAATTTGGATTTGACCCAGTCTAAATACCCCCATCTCATCCCAAGTTGGCAATCCATGCCACTCCTTGTGAACCAATGAGATCGTGCCACGTCCCCCTCCTTATCACTCACAAAACAAACACACATGCATTTGAACCGTTGATCCATCTGATCAATGACTCCCAATTAATCCTTGATTTTTCTTCGATTTTGAAAACAGCCTCCCAAAGACCCCATCTCCACCGTTCAAACCTCATAATCCAATGGCCATTAAAATTCTTTCTAAAAAATCCTAAATGCCCAAAATTCCAAGGCCGTTGATCACCAGATCCAACGGCTTGTATCCTATCTCCTAAGCTTAACCTTAGAGACACTCCAGTACCCCTAAAACCTTAAATGATTTGTCACTTGCCCAGCCGCCATTCTTTCCCCTTCCTATCTCGTTTCTCTCGTCTTAGCTCCATCAATCAATAAACCTTGCACAAATTAGTGCAAGGTCATGAAATTAACCTCAAATCATCTCATTTGTCCCCCATATCCACGATTCTCGCTGAATCTTTGTCTATTTCATCATCGAAATTCAAATCTCCCAAATCCAAACCCTAACCCCCAGAGATGAAACTTCAAATCACCCTTGACCGTTCAAATCCACGGCATGCATGGTTGTTCATTTTATTCCTGTACTCCTGATCTCGTCATTCTTTCCATTTTCACCATTCAATTTCAAAATCCCTAATCGTAGAAGTCAGACCAAAAGATGAAACTTCAACTCGCCAGATTTTCTTTCATCTTTTCAAATCGAAGCAAGCATAAGACATTAGCTGGCTTCATCATTAATATTCGACACCTAAAGGTCAAATGCAATGACCTCTGGGTATTAGGGTTCTGACCTGTGGTTTTTTGTGCTTCAACGTTCAACCTCTCATATCTCCCCACTCAGGTAAACTCAAACACTAATTTCCCCTCCGTTCTCTTTGATTTTACCCGACTATGCTCACATCATCAACTCATCGTCACTCTCCACTATCTTAGTTTGAAACATGAAACTCTAAGGCCTTAAATGACACTATAAATAGGGCCCTTAATACTCTCATCTACAACAACCTAACATTGAACACACATACAGTCACAAACACTAAGCACACAAAGACACTAAGAACATTAGGGTTTCTGGTCTTAGCTTTCTTACTGTTTCCCCTCTCTTTTGTCGAGTTCTTTTGCTAGTTCAAGCTCGAAGGTTCTTGGATTTTGAGCAACAAAAAGAATTCATTTGGTCTGGTTCCCTTAAGAAGGTCAGCATCTTTCTCTCCCTTTTTTCTTTTGTTCATCTCTCTGAATGATTTAGATATGTCGAGTTAAGTTCTATAGATTATAATTATGCTGTATGTGTTTGATATGTTTAGTATTTATGCTTTGTTAGTTTGACAACCTTTTTATGGTTAGCTTGTTCTGTTATGATTCTCTAAAGTGATAATCGATTAAGTCATTGATAATTGTTGATCTTTGTTCTAAGTTTCCTACATTCTCCATGCCTAAATTCTTACATATTTATGTTCATTACAAACTTCATAGTTCTCAGTGACTTGTAGTAAACTCATCCCTGTCTTATTGCACTTCTGTAATTTTTTTGAGTTTTGGAAGCTGAGTTTACTACGTGATAGTTATGACTGAAATGAAACCTGAACTAAGATGACTTATATCCCCTTGTCTTTTAACCTTGAGTCTAAACTTGACGTGTCTTTGCTTGTGTTTGTCCAACTATTTTACAAAGTTACTACTAGAGTCTTTTACTTTGTTTTAGCTATCATTATTGTTGAACCAATCATGCTCATCTAAACTTAATTCCTTTCCCTTCACTCATGATTCTGTTGATACTTCATCTTGTTTCCCTGCACCTTATTTGCCTTATGGTTGATTTCGTTATTTGGTAACCTTAACTGATATACTCCTGAAAATTCAATATGTACATGTCACTTAAGTTGAAAGAATTTAAGTGATTAGATACTTTCCTTCTCTACATCTGTATCTACTAACTCTGAGGATTATATATGGGCTATCAATATGACCTTTTCATGATCATACTCAGCTGTTATAGGAAACTATCTTATTCGCATCAAACTGTCTCCTTCTCTTGAACCCTTTTGTTGTATATATCTGTTAAGGTTAAGCTATCTTCCCCTTAGTTTAAGTCATGATTTTGTTTGGATAAAGTCAACTGATAATTGCAGCATAGCTAAGTTCGTTTGTCCCATAATCATATTGAGACCTTCATATACATGTGCAATTCAAAACTTGTGCATTACATCCCTGTCATTAATCTTTTGAGCCCCTGTTGATTTTGTAAAGTTTGCATGCATCTATATTTAACTTATCTTCCATGAAGAAAGGACTTAGATACTATGTTATAATCAAGTGACCCTTTTAGGAGTTGAAGCATGATCACTTCATACCTATATGCTGAACTAGATTTATGTTTGAGTTTGAACTTGATTTGATGCAATGTTTTCCATATCCTTTCCTTACCAATATGTTGATTTGGTTCTGTAATTGGTTCTGTAATGTGTAAAGTTCCTCTATCTACATGAGATCACTACCTCATTTATTTTTCCTATGAACATTTGACTGAATGTTGCTAGCCTCCTTGCTTAGCTCTGTAACACCACGTTCTGCCTTGAGTTATGCTCAGCCCTCCTCCTTATTGTTAACCTGAAGTTGAACTTGACTCTCAAACCTTATGAAGCCCATTAGTTGATATTGTCTGAACACATTGACTTGCTAATACTGTTAGAAGAATGACCCTTTTGAGACCTTAAGGGTGCCATGTTTGAACCTGTGAATTTGTAGTCATGATGAGAGATTAATCCCATGACCTTGATAACCTCTCTGTAACAATGGCTGACTATGACTGTTGGTTTAAATCTGCCTTGATGTCTTTAAGGTGCCAAGTAATGTTACTAATATCTGTTTGAATATGTTATGCCTTAATGATTCATTCCTGTAATGGTGTGATTGTGAAACCACACCTTTTTATCTATATGTATTCTGAACTCAGCCCCCTCTTTAGGTTTCCTTGATATGTGTTCCCTATTTAGTATTAAAAGTATCTGTATTTTCTAGTGTTATTTTCATTAAGAGGAAAGTATATATTCTGTGGTAGGTAATACCTTAGTACTTAGTTTCATTAGAAGGGCCTCATTGGCACTTAAACTCGTAAGAAAAACATGTCGTCAGTGATTAAGGGTATTTGGGAGCGGAGTTCGACTTTAGGTTTGGCTGCCCTCCCCAGTTCAAGCATCGCCCCGAGCCTTGAGTCCCTTGGGAACTTTGAAGTGATGGGAGATCCAAAGGGAGCATCGACCTTAAGTGGGGCTCCCTCCTTAGCTCCTAATTCATTGACGCATCCAGTTTTTTAAGGGTTTAGTGTTTAATGACAACGAAAGGTTTCCAATGCGAATTATTTGCTAAGTAAAGCCACCACATTAATATATAATTTCCTCTACCATGTTAATCTTATGCTTACATCAATTATCTATTTTTGTATTTTTCATATGCATCAAAGTATGATCTGCAGATAGAACATGCTGAATATTATTGGATATATGTCTAATAACCTTCTTATTTTTGACATGTGCATCTGTTTGGGCCTCTGAGTTCTTGATGAACTTAGGCCCAATTCCAGCCTTATTGCACCTCGTCGAGGAATCCAAAGTCAGCTGTATTCACATCTCTTCACTGCTGGACCTACCTTCTTGAGGCTCAATCACAAAATCCAGTCCTCTTTCCCTCAACTCGTTGTCATTACTTACTATCTCATTAGTATAGTTTACTGTTTCTATTAGTTTAAATTAATGTTAGTTATGTCTTTGTTGTTGTTTATATCTCATGTATATACAACAACATACCCAGTCTTATCCCACACCGTGGGGATAAGAACTCATGCATATAACACTCATATACTAGATCCCATGCCTTTCTTTTATGCTTTAATATCATATAAACTTAGGCAAGCCTTAAATAATATAGGATTTAAAAGGAAAATTAGTTAGAAGTAGATCCTTAACTCACTAATTATAATCTGCTCGCAAATTATTATATTTTTCGCTCACCGTTATTTCCTTTAAAGATTTTAAAATCCAGAACTTAGAAAAACAACGGCTCTATTTCAAAAAGGGAAATGAGATCTCAACTTCATTTCAAAAGGAAAATCAGAACTTCAAGAACTGTTGCCTTTAAGGAATTTTCGACAAATAACCTCTTCTTTGAAAACCCTCTGAATCTAAGGTAATTATAGGTTCACTTTCTTACAAAACATCCCTTTAGAGTTATGTAAATAAATTGCTTATATGCCAATTTCAAGACTCATTTAAAATCTTTTATGCCAATTTCAAGACTCATTTAAAAATCTTTTATGAACCTCTTCATAAACACATATCCGTTCAAGGCCCTGTATTATTTCTATCAATATCATACTTAGGTATACAGTAAGTAGCATTCCTTATCACTAGTCAAAGCATTTTGCAAATAATTGATCCCAAACTTAATCTAAATCCTATGGAGCTACCTTAGGTAGATTTTAAGGGGTGCCTAACACTTCCCCTTAGAAGAAGAAGAATCCTTACACATAATCTCATCAGTTAGCAGACTAATAATAAGAACATGACTTAGTAATCAAATAGGTGGCCTAGTATACCTTTAAATATTAGGTGGCAACTCTCTTTCATCAACAACAAAGAAACCACAAGTTGAATCCTGTCTTGACTAGTGCAAAATAGGGCAACACCAGCTGTCAAACAGAAGAAAAGGATGCAAGGGGAATTTAAAAATCAAGTGATCCAGGATGAGATACAAAAACTTCTTAAAATCGGTTCAATACGAGAGGTAAAATGCCCTGACTGGCTAGCTAATACTGTTGTGGTTCCCAAAAAGAATGGAAAGTGGCGAGTCTGTGTAAATTATACCGATTTAAATAAGGCTTGTCCTAAAGATTCATTTTCTTTACTATACATAGACAAGTTAATTGATTCTACCGCAGGTCATGAGCTTTTATGTTTTTTAGATGCATATTCCGGCTATAATCAGATAAAAATGGACCCTCTGGATGAGGAAAAAAGTTTCATTTATTCACAGACAGGGGGACTTATTGCTATAAAGTCATGCTATTTGGCTTGAAAAATTATGGAGCAACGTATCAAAGAGTGGTGACCAAAATGTTTCAAGAACACTTGGGAAAAACTATGGAGGTCTATATAGATGATATGTTGGTCAAATCAACAAAAGCAGGGGACCATTTTCAACATTTGGCAGAAACCTTTGAAATTCTCCGCAACTACAACATGAAGTTTAACAAAAGTGCGTTTTTAGCGTGGCTTCAGGTAAATTTTTGGGTTTTCTTGTTTCTAATAGAGGTATTGAAGTAAATCCCCTGCAGATCAAAGCTATTGAAGAAATATCTGATGTACTCATGAGCTAGAAAGAAGTACAGAGATTAACAGGTAGGGTAGCGGCTCTAGGAATGTTTATATCCAAATCATCGGAAAAATGCTTTAAGTTCTTTTCCGTATTGAAAAAGCAAAATCTGTTTGAATGAACAGACGAATGTCAACAAGCTCTGAAGGACTTAAATACATATTTTTCAAATCCGCCCCTGTTAGCGAAGCCAAAAGTTGGGGAGAGATTACTCATATACCTTGCTATGTCAGAAGTGGCTGTAAGCGCGGTATTGGTACGCAAAGACAAAGGTAAACAATCTTCGATCTATTATTTTAGTAAGTATTTACTAGATGCTAAGACATGGTATCCTCACTTAGAAAAACTTGCTTTAGCTTTAATTATGGCATCAAGGAAGTTACGACCTTACTTTCAATGTCATCATATTTCTGTTGTAATTGCTTTTCCATTAAGGAATATATTGCACAATCAAGAATTATCAGGAAGGTTAGCTAAATGGGCTATAGAGCTTAGTGAATATGATATAATATATCAGCCTAGAACTGCTATGATGTCTCAGGTGTTAGCAGATTTCGTAGTAGATTTTGGCTCAAGTCTGATTCCTTAAGCAGAAAAAGAGCTTCACATATTTACCGGAGCTAATCCGGGGACTTGGACCTTGTTTACTGATGGTTCTTCAAACGTTAAAGGAGCATGTTTGGGGATTGTTTTAATTTCGCCCTCAGGTGAAATTATAAGACATGCCATAAAATGTTACCCAATTACTAACAATGAGGTAGAGTATGAAGCTGTGATTGCAGATTTGGAGCTCGCAAGAGATCTTGGTATTGAACAAATCGTAATCAAAAGTGACTCGCTACTAGTAGTCAATCAAATGCAGGGAACTTACGTGGCAAGAGAAACCCGAATGCAGAAGTACCTTGAAAAGGTACGAGAATTGCTTAGGCAGTTTCAGACATAGAAAGTTGTACAAATACCCAGGGAGAAAAATGCAAAAGAAGACACATTGGAAAATCTCACATCCATCACTGATGCGACAAATGCAGAAAATGTTGTTGTGGTACACTTATTTCATTCAGCCCTCGACCAAACCAAGAATGAGGTAAATTTTAATAATTCAACTTGGGATTGGAGAAACGAGTTTGTGAACTTTTTGCAGTATGGAATTTTTCCTGAGGATAAAAAGAATCCCGATTGCTATGGTTGAAGGCTGCTCAGTATTGCCTGATACGGGGGAATCTGTATACGCAAAATATTTGGTGGGCCTTTAGCAAGATGCCTCGGACCTTCACAAACAGAATACATAATGAGAGAGGTACATGAAGGGAATTGCGGCAATCATGCCGGGGGAAGATCATCGGTAAAAAGACTAATAAAAGTAGGATATTATTGGCCAAAAATGTAGGATGAAGCAAAAAATTTCGTAGCAAGGTGCGATAAGTGCCAACGATACAGTAATAATATGCATCGACCGGCGGAATTGCTACATTCAGTTATATCACCATGGCCTTTCATGAAATGTGTCATAGATATCGTAGGAATATAAATATGTTGATTTTGAGTACCAAAGCAAAATCGTTTGTGATAACGGGCCGCAATTCATAGGTGTGAAGGTTACTGACTTTTTCAAAAGTTAGAAGATTAAATGGATTACTTCTGCACCTTACCACCCAATGGCTAATGGCCAAGCTGAGTCAACAAATAAGGTCATCATGAACAACCTAAAGAAGCGATTGGAAGAATCAAAAGGCAAGTGGCCAGAAGTACTACTAGGTGTGTTATGGGCTTACCGAACAACGGAAAAACTAGCACAGGAGAAACCCCATTTTCACTTGTATATGGAACGAAAGCTTTAATCCCAATGGAGATAGGCGAACCAAGCACAAGGTACACACATACAAGTGAGGCAACAAATGAAGAAGAGCTCCGAATAAATTTGGATTTGACGGAAGAGAGAAGAGAAGCAGTATTAATTTGTACGGTGGCGCAAAAGCATATGATTAAACGATACTATAACAGGAAGGCGAACCTGAGGTATTTCAAAATTGGGGACTTCGTCCTCAAAAAAGTGTTCCGGTCAACACAAGCGGCAAATGCAGGAAAGTTGAGTCCAAATTGGGAAGTCCCATATAAAGTTAAAGGCATTGCTAGAAAAAGAGCGTGCGAGTTGGAAACTATGGACGACAAGTTGTTACCATACCATTGGAATGTAGTCCATTTGAAGAAGTATTACTTCTAAAATAAGTTAATACCCATGGGAAGGTATCATGAAAGTTCAATTTTTACTTTGTTTATTTAAGTTATACTAACCAATTTAGATGATAGGAAAAAAGCTAGCTCGTACTAAATGATGATATTAGACCCGAAAGACACGCGAAATACTTAATTATTCCCGGTCTAGGTTACAATATGTTTGATGGCAAAGGGTTAAGCAGTCATCATCTAAACAATTACCTCCGAGTCTCGTACGTGTTTCCATTTTTAGGAGAAGGACCAAAAGTAAAGATTTGATCCAATGTTCGAGATCTCATGCTTCAATTATCAAACACTGGGGGACTATACATATGGAAGAGTAAACAAGGAAAGAAGATGTACACCACAAAAGCATAACTTAGCCAAAGTTAAATCCTTGAAGAAAATGTCAAAATTTCAAAGGCCTTCGAGCTCGCGGAAAGAATGGCAGTAGAGAGTCAGAAAACCTACAAAATACTCCCACGAGCTTCTAAGTTAAGGTCATAGATTTAATCACGGAAAAATATGCCCATATTTGTAAACTTGTTATAAAGAAAGCAGTTATGAAAATATTGTAGAAGATTACTTATTTAGAAGTTCAAAAAATAAAACTTCTTCAAATCACTTCATGTTTCATATTTTTGCACCAATATGAAGATGAGACATCATCTTCATCAGTGTTGTTACTATAAAAGGACCCTCTTTTATAAAAGATCAGTGCATACTGAAGACGCAATCTACTAAAGTATTTTTAATGCAAGTATAATCTCAAAAACCTAAAAGATAAAAAAGCATAATATGCAGCAAGAGGATATTTATATCATTTCCCCACAAAAAGGGGAGGGAAAATCTCCCAGAAATTACTCAAAAACAAAAACAAAAAAAGAGTTTCAACAAAAACCAATACACAGTCAAGTCACTTTCAAAAGGCCAAGGGTAAAAACTAAGGAGCATCATCCACGGGAGTAGAGGGATCAACTTGAGAAGACGAAGGTTGAATATCAGCTTCATTAGGAGTAAGTCCATCTCCATCACCTTTGGAACCTTCATCCTAGGGTGTTGAGAAGCTTTGACGTTGCTCAGTTTGTTCAATTGCTTCTTTAGCCTTTGCGATTTCAGGATTAAGGTCAAAACTCTCCTATATAGCTTCATTTAGAGTCTCAAAATGGGTGTTCAAGAAAGCCCAGCTAACATCAAGCGTCAACTTGTCTTCGAAAGCTTCATAATCCTTCTCCCACTGCTCAATTCAACCCTCAACTCTTCTCTGCTTCCGAAGCTTCATATGATGCCTTCAAAGAAGTAAGATAACTCTCAAGGAATTGAATCTTGTCAGACGAGGCACAGAGGTCTTCTTGAGCTATCTGCACCAAATCACCCACATACACCTCTTTCTGGTTAAGGAGCTTTTTCAAGCTTCTTATTTCTTTAGTTGCCTTGGAGTTCTGCTTAGTAAAGGAGGATTCCAATCTAGCCTTGTCTTTTTTCAACTTGATTGGAGGAAGCTTTCAAAACCGCTAGTTCGGCGGTGGTTATCTTTAGTTGTTGTTCTAGAGCTCCCTTTTTCTCAGCAAGAACATCTTTCTCCAGCTGAAGGCTTTCGAATTGCTCCTTCTAATTATCAACTTCGGTGCCAACTCAATCACTTGCTGATCTGTCCAAGAAATCCTTCTCATAAGATCCATAGCTGTCAAATTAATCTATAAAAGGACAAGGAAAGGGAGTTACAAACATGAAAGGAAGGGGAGGAAAATAGAAAGAGTAAATACATACCTTGAGGGAGGAATGTATATCATTCATCAAAGTCAAGGAACTGTGGGACTCAAGTTTCTTCCTTTCCACGGGACCAAGTAAAGGTTTTGACCATACAGCAGCCTGACCAGACTTCTTCAATGAACTCCCACCATTGGAGACTTCAATTAAAACCTTCTTCATGCCCCGTCTACCGCTAGAAGGCTCAGCCTCTTCACGAGAAACAGCAACAGGGACAAAAACTGGGGCGGCTATAGGCAAGGCAACAGAAGAAACAGGAGGATAGGCAACGGGGGTAACTAAAGTCATCGGAAGAGAGGCAAGTGGTGGCTCCTCTGAAACAGGATAAAAGTCTTCTTCACCCTCAAATCCTTGGGCAAAGAGTCTGTCAACGGCACCTGGGGGGGTTATCATAATGACCAACATCTTCATCAGAGATGTCCAAGTGGACACTCTCTGGCTCATCAACAAGGCTAACAGAATAGAACTCAGAGGGGGGTCTTGAGAAACATGGCTTCATCATCTGAAACCACGCTCCTTCTGACTCGTGGTTTCCTCACTAAGGAACCTTCTTCATTGTCTTTTTCATCTTCAGAGCCACGGGCTTCAGCATTCTTCCTCTTGGAGGAAGACACACTTAAAATTTATTCCTGTGTAGAGCTTACAAAAAGCCTAGTGGAAGAAATAGAATCGGGGCTTATGCCACGAAAGGCAAACCGTAAAATAAATGGTAAAAGAAAAAAATATCAAAAGAAAAGAAAAGGATGTACAAAGAGAAGGAGAAACATAGGAATAAAAGTTTACCGTGGGTCATCACTTTCTATCCAAATTTACAAGATCTCTTGTCCATGGGAGCAGAAGTCAACATTTTCTCTACCCAATCACGGAAGTTAGGAATTTCTAGGAAGACCTCCGTGGTTGCTGAAAAATTGAATATACACTTATGTGAAGAAAAATAAAACGACAAGGAAAGCAAAGAAATGAGGAAAAACTACTTACGAGCAAAGTTCCACTTCTCAAGGAAGGGAATATTCTCATCACCCACTAACTCACAAGTGGGGACAACAACAAATCGAGCGTACCAGCCATGGTCACGGTCTCCTCGGGGCTGGCTAAAACTCTCCTACTTCTAGCCACGAGAGAAAAAACACCTTCATGAAAAAGTTTCAGGGAATACAGGTGGAGCAAGTGACGGAAGGTAAAAGGGGCGAAAACTAAACCTGAAAAGTAATGAAGGCAAGCAACTGCCCTCTATACAATTGGACCTATTTGACCGAGGTAAACATTGAAATAGCAGCAAAATTCAATGATCACGGGATCAATATGATGGATAAACTCTAAGGTAAAAGGGTAGGTATAAACAAAGGAATAACCTTCATGGTAAGAGGTGATTCTATCATCGGCAATAGGGGTCATTATCGGAAAATCAGGTTTCCAGTGACATCCATGTTGAACCAAGGAAAGGAGTCCTGGAGTAATCAAGCTAGGGTAATGATCAACGGGGTTAAGAGACCTATGGGAAAAACCTGTTTTCTCATAGCTTCACGATTTGATACGAAAGAAAATTCTTTGGACAATCTCAGAAATAGTGGGTTCTCGCATGGGTGCATTATGATCTCTCCCTCTAGAGGAAGTTCTAGCCCTAGAAGAAGAAGGCTTAGCAGTATTACTTTGAGGAGTAAAACTACGAGTGGACAACGAACCTAAGGTACATAATCTTCCACCTCTCCAACTACCAGTAAGGGCAGAAGAGGGAGGGAGCTCATCAACGATCACTACCTTACGAGGGTCTGATGATGAATAAGGGTTTAATGAACGAGAAGACATCTTTAATGGTGAAAACACAGAAAAAAAAAGAACTACAAGAGAAGTTAGAGATATGAATACAAGGAAGAAGAAAGGGTTTCGAAATTAAGTGTGATGAGGTATTTATAGGGGAAGGAAACTGTCATCAGAGATGGTCATTATGAACTATCATCATGGAACCGTCACTTCGTGACTTGTGCAGCCGCAGGAAAACCCTAAAAAGGAGCTAAACATTGTAGAACCAATTACAATGAGAGACGTGTCTAGAGCATGTCATGACCCCAATTTTCCTCCGTAGGATGTCGTGATGGCACATAGTCTCTACGACTAGATAAGCCTAAAAAATAATAATAATTTGGCAGAAACAACTATCAAAATTCTAAAACAACTGAAAATTTGATATAATTCTGATGCAAAACATAATCTCAACAATACGCTCCCCAAAACCAGAGGAACTGAGTCATAAGCTCTACAAAATAAAACTGGAACATCTAATACATCACTATCTGAAAGAAAAGAAATACAACAAAAGTAAAAGACAAAGGAAGGTGACTCCGAGGCCTGCGGACACCGAGCAAGCATACTTGATGTCTCCGTAAGGCAGCTACAATGATCTCTAACGACCGGCATGAGCAAACGTACCTCAATCTGCACAAAAATGTGCAGAAGCGTAGTATGAGTATACCACAACGGTACCCAGTAAGTATCAAGCCTAACCTTAGTAGAGCAGTGACGAGGCCAGGTCAAGACACCTACTAGGATATAAATAAGCAGTATGAAAATGAAATACGGATATAAAATGGAAAGTGGATAAATAACTGATACAAAACAAGATAGTAACATCAACTAATACTGGAAATTAAACATGGAAATAGCATAAAAGAAGCAGTAAAGAGAACTACAATGAACATATAAGGACAACAACTGCTAGAACAATAAAGAATGAAACAACAAGAAATGTTCCCACAAAAACTCTTTGAAACATGAAAAAACAACAAGAATCATAACTGAGGTACCGCCTCGTATTCACATTTCGCAATTTCAATCACAACATTTTCTTATACCGCCGCATGAGCCTTACATTTGAAATAGGTTTTGAAAACAGTTTTCCCGAAATAGCTACATGTACTTTAGCCCACCTTATGACACAGCATGGCTTCACATAGTTCTCCTACAAGCAACACGTACATAAATCCCACCTTATACCGCCACATGCACATCAATCCCAAGTCTTATACCACCGCATGCGCGTCAATATCACATTATAATAACAACACGCACTATATATGCTCATATATCACAGTTTGCCAACAATCTACAATATTAATATTTTCACAACAATAGCCCACGGCTCCATCACATCGGGTACAAGAATATCAACAACAACAATGAATGTAAAATGCTCAAAATGAAGATGTTTCAACAATAACAATTTCGCCTCAACGTGATAATGGCTTTCACAACCTCAACATCAATAACTAAACAATGAGAGACAATGTCGATGTTAAATAAGAATAACTCACAATTGAAGAAATAACGTATGGAAATGAATTCAAATAATGGGAGTCAACGATGAAAGAGATAACATGAACAATAACTTCAAGTAAGGACAATCAATAATGAAAAAAGTAACATGACCAATGAATTCAATTAAGGATAATCAACAACGAAAGAGATAACATGTATAATGGATTCAAATAATGAAAATCAATAGTGAAGAGATAGTATGTGACAATAAAATAGCAACAAGTTCAACTAAAGCATGAGAGCACATTATCAATTATGAGGTAGAATAAGTGTTAACGAAATCATTTAAGGCATGTAAGGATAGAATAACACAAGTAAGAATAGATTGACTAAGAGATTTAAAACATAATATGGCATTCAATTAAAGCATGAAAATAGTCTAAGTAGCCTAAACCGGTTAAGTACCACGTACAACCCGTGTACCCACTCCTCATCTTTCGTACACGGATTTCACTTAGCACAATTGAATCAAACAATACCAATATTATGGGGTAGTTCCCCCACACGAAGTTAGGCAAGACACTTACCTCAACTAGCCAATTCAACAATTAAAAATAGCTTTTCCCTTAAAATCTGCCTCCACACGGCTCAAATCTAACCAAAATTGACTTAATATCATCAAACAATGTTAGGAATTCAATTGCAATAGATAAAGCTAAGATCTTGACACTTTTTCCAAAAAGTCAACAAAAGTCAACCCGGGGCTTGCCCCGTCAAAACCTGGGTCAAATGGTAGATTTCGTCTACCCATGACTCCACGAATTCATATTTGTGATTAATTTCAAATTCGAGTCCAAACCGACTCTCAAAACTCAATTTCTTATTTTTCAAAAATTTGACAAAGTTTCACAAATTTTTATTTTGATCCATATGATTTTGACGTTAAAATCTAAGATATGTTGATGGAATATGATTAGAAATGGATTAGAATCACTTACCCAAGGTTTGCAGGTGAAAATCCCCTCTCCAAATCGCCTCCTACCGAGTCTAGGGTTCAAAAAATGAGAGAATGAGTTCAAAAATCCCGTCTCCTAGCCCTTTAACCAGCTGCAGATGTCGCATTTGCGATGCATGATTCGCAATTGCGGACCAGGGCTCGCATTTGCGAATCCTGACAGTCTTAGTCAACATCACAATTGCGATGGAAGATTCGCAATTGCGAACTTGTGGACATCGCAAAAGCGAACAAACTGTTCGCAAATGCGAACCAAGTTAAAGTCTGACAGTCTTGCAATTGCGAAGGGGGAGTCGCAATTGCGACATCAGAGCCCCCACTGCCACCTTCGCAATTGTGATACTGGTGCTCGCAATTGTGATACTTGAGCACCAGCAGCACCAGCAGTTCAATTTCAATACAAAACCATTCTGAAACATGTCGGAAACTCATCAGAGCCCTCGGGGCTCCAAATCAATCATCCACACAAGTCTAAAAACACCATACGAAGTCGCTCGCGCGATCGAAACACAAAAATAACATCTAAAAGTATGAATTGAGCTCTAAAATGCATGAAATTCAAGAAAATTTTCAAGAACTTCTAGAATGATAAATAAACGTCTGAATCATATCAAATCAACTTCAAACGACACCAATTTGGCAGAGAAGTTCTAAATACCACAACGGATCTATTCCAAGTCCCAAAATCAAATTTCTAGCTCGATAGCTAAAAATCAACCTATGGTCAAACTTTTCAGTTTCAAATTGTCAAATTTTGGCAAATCAACCTACGAACTTTCAAGTCCAAGTCCGAAATCACGATACGAAGCTATCGTAGCCGTAGAAATACAGTTCCGTTGTCGTTTTCACAAAAGTCAAAGTTTGGTCAATATTTTCTAATTAAACTTTTAAGTCAAGAATCAAGGGTCCAAACCAACCCACAAGCTTCCCGGAACGAAACTAACCAACCTCGCAAGTCATAAAATCATAAACACATGTCTGTGAAGCAATAAAAGGTGTAACGGGGCGCAATTACACAAAACAACCGATCAGGTCGTTATAATTAAATAGACATGACGTATGTCCCATCGATTCTGAAGAATATATTATGACAATCGGGAAAAGGCGACAGAAATTCCCGCCATAAATACTTACCACTTCCCGAATATTCAGTTGAGAACATTCAAAAAGTGGGGGAACTATCAGTATTGGTGAAAGAAAGACATAACACATGAACCATCAGCGAGGTGGCAAGTGGCACTTTCAGTTGAGTCAATAAAAGAAATCGAAAAGGCACGAGTGAAACACCCCCGGTGTTCTATCATAAAAGGTACCGGCCCTGACAGTTGGAAAAGAAGAAATAGGCACGAGATGAATCAAGACCATAAAAGGGGAAGCTTCATGAATCTGTTATAAATAAGGAAGGAAAATCGGCATTGGTCTTGATTACGGAAAATCTTCAGTTATTATTATAACCGGTACAATTAAATATAATAACGGGTAATAAAGGCAATTAATGCCATTAACAAGCCAGAATTAAGTAGGGAAACCATTATAATTGTCCTTATATAAGGACCCGATCCTCATTTGTAAAGGCATCTGAATTTTTACCAACATATGCAATTAGTCTTTTACTTTATTCAAAGTGCTCAAACCGTAATTCTAGGAGAGATTAGCGGTCTACATTAAACTTTCATTCGTTATGGATTATTTTCTTTATTTTTTCTATTCTTTAAATTACCAAAAAAATAAAATAATTTTAGTTATCAGTAATCCAATTTTTTCCTAATATTAACAAAAAATCTATTTTTGGGTTAACACCACACTTACTCCATATACTCTGGTTTCACTCATGTTTGCTATTTCTGCCGGAACCACGAAAAGATTGAAGCGGAATTATCGAAACATATTCATCATATCACATGAAAAAAGATTTGAAGAGGGGGCGGCGGGAGCAGGTGTATATAACAAAACAAAAAAAGGTTGTCCTTCTCCAAGGGAACTTTTCAAGATCAAAACGAAGTAACCGAAATCATAGAGAGATTCATTACAACTTACAACATAATATACGAATATTTAATTCAATTCTATTGGACATTCCAAGATTTCATAATTATTAAAAAAAAAATATGCATCGTTAGAGCACCTTTTTCTAAAGAAATGCATTTGGAGATAATTTTGCTTGATAAAATTTGTTATTTGGTATTCTGCTATACAAAATCTCTTCACAAACAACTGTGTTTCTGATCGTCCAGATTCATCCGAAACAAAAAGGAAAGAAAAAGCCACCAACATTGCCTTACAATATTCAAATAGAAATCGAGTGATAATCCACTCACGAGATCTTAACTGTATAGAGTATTATTGAGATAGTCGAACAAAATTTCTAATATGGATTCAGCAACCAGTTAATGTGTTTATTAAAAAGTTTCTTTTTTCTTTTTTCTTTTGTGAAGCTAGATTTATAAATTAGTGAAGAAACTGGACTCACTTAGAAGAAACTTTATCGGGCAAATATGACTTTTAGCCCGCGCCACAAACTATTTATATTCGGCAGCAGAAAAAGTGTATAAATTTTTTATAATTTTTGAGTATAACATACAAAATATATATGTGTATATACAATAAATTTACAAAAATATGCTTTCTTTTTTGCGATTATTTTTTAAAGCAACTATACAGTGTCATTTTCTCAACTTTTTTATATGGCGAGGAAACAAAGACCTGAAGGCCATCCACCTAGTAACTGGAAGTCCAATACCCTAACAAAGAAAGCCGATGGATTCGGTATAAGAAACCTGAGAGCTCACAACCAGAGCTTACTGATGAAGTGGCTTTGGAGATTTCAAAATGAAGAAGGTACTCTTTGGAGACAGGTTATTGAAAGAAGTACGGATGGGAAAGGAGTTGGGGTAGAACTGCTGTACTGATTTGAAATGGTATAAAGAGTTCCTATTGGTATGATAATTGGATTGGTGATGGTCCACTTAAAGACACTTTCCCTGATTTGTTCGAATGACTTCAGAAGGATTACCTTCATCTCACAATGCAGATCTAACAACATATGGAGCTTGATTTTCAGAAAAAACTTGAATAATCGCGAGTTGGAAAAAATTTGTGAATTCCTAAAGCTGGTTGAGTCCTACCAAAGTTGGTTCAACAGAGAAGATTCCTTGAGCTGTAAGTTCATGGCAACAGATGCACACTATAGGTTGAGGGATGACCAGCACCTGGAAACTTCAGCAAAAGCTCCATATATACTTGCAAATGTCTTCAAGAAATAGTCAGATATTAGCATAGGCCCCCGTACCAATCTTTATATGAGCAATATCTCGGGTCCGCCTCTACGTGGCAAAGGAATTTTCCTAGTAAGGTCATGTTACTCATCGCTGTCCAGCAGTGTTGATCAAAGCAACCAATGGATATGGAGATCCAATGCATCCTATAACTCGCCTGCTTTACATGGTTGGCAAATGGCAACTAAAGGTGCATGTCTAATACTAGATGCATTGCAAAGAAGAGGGTTCCAGCTTTGTAGTAGTTGTTCTTTGTGTGGGATACAGTGAAAGCTCTGTAACACCTATTCCTACATTGTAAATTGACACTCCAATTGTGGCAGATGTTCTTTTGCATGTTGCGATTACAGTGGATAATGCCAAATCCCAACTTGAAATGCTGAAATGCTGGAACATAAAAATTAAATATACGAAGGTTAGAAAGATATAGAACACGATCGCGGCTTGTATATGGTGGATTTGGAGACAAAGGAACCAAAGATGCTTTTAAGTATTAACAAACCTAAACTGGAAGATCAAATTTAATTGTTTACTTTTGTTTGCTTCTTGGTGTAAAATGGAATACAAAGGGGAAGCTGAGGTTTTTGAAACTATTCATGTATAGCAAGGCTATATTAGTCAGCCTAGTCTAATCTTTTGTTCTTTTTATTTCTTTTGGGCTCTGGTGGATGATGTTGCAAATAGATCAACACTCAGTTCTGTTTTGACATCAAAAGAAAAGCCTTTTACCTTCTCACAAAAAAAAAAGTATATTTTATGTAATTGCAAGTACGCACAAATGATGGGGAAAACTGCATGCGAAAAGGTACAACACGCATCATTATACATGTTTAACTAAATTGTGTACACAACAAACAAAATGATAGTTTGCAGAGCTGGAATACTTTCAACAGATGGAGTTGTTTCAGGCAACCTTTGACTGTACTTTAGGAAGAAAGCTATGAGCTAATGACAAGATATGACTCTTTAGGCTTTCCACTAGAGAAAGCTCCGGTTTATGTACACTATTTATTAGCCATTGATAATCGGACAGTGCATTTTCTGGCAATGGCTCTAAAAGTTCACATTTAGCCAAGATATCAGATGGAGGAACTCCAGCAATAAGGTTTGTCTCGAGTTTTGGTCTACCCCTAGTAAGCTTTTCGGATACTTTAACCGGTGATTCAAGGGCGTTAGGTGAAGCACCTGGAACAACGTCGTCTTTGAACCTTTCAGCTTGCAGGCAGAATTCTATCCACTGATGCACTACTGGTGATGGTCCTCTAACTCTTCCTCCAATTTGATCAGTTGCAATTCTTGAAGCAGCAGGTATTGCCTGATAAAGACATTTTTCCCAAAGTTATACGCAGTAGAAGAATGATCTCTTCTCTAATAAATCTCTATACCAGCCGCATTTTCCAACTCATATTAATTACATTGTTTTTGTTCCAAGCATGTTTGGGAGATTTAATAGGTAAGTCCAGAAATCTATTCAGTGAAAAAAAGAATGCAAAGGTTTGTCATATCGACTGAAGTGTCTTTTTCTATTGAAGTCTAGATTTTGTCTCCTTTATCAAAAAGGAGAGTTTTTCTTACACTTGGTGAACTAATGTGAAAGTGTTTGAGGGGACGTACTTAAAATTTCAAACTCATAATACTTTATCAATACTTCTCTGAAATTTCAAGAGAGAAGATATTTTATTCTTGTCTGGACACGTGTACTCCAAACACTGACAATAAAGAGTAAACCAAGGAAAACGGAAAAAAAAAAAAAAGCTGTCAAAATGGAACTTCTAAATCTGTTGTACCTTTCAGGAATTATCCATCAAAAGAAAACAAAAAAAAAAAGGCCAATAAAAAAAGATTAGTCCAAAGCATTTTAGGATGTACATAGAGGGAGAAAATTCTGGACATACCCAGCAATCAGCCCACAGACTTGCACCAGATTTGGGAACAACTACAGCAATATTTGACATCCGCTTTGCAGCAGGAATAACATCATTGCTCCATCCAACAGCTACCCATACATCTCCAACTCCGAAGGCTTTAAGATAGTGGCCGCTATCAAATAACCGGACCTTTTGAGAGATACAAGTATTCAGATATCCAAATACTGAACAAGAATTGTTTCAAATTTAATCTCCATGCATTTGGCGCACAAATGTTACTTTGCATGTAAATAGAGGTCTCACATAAAAAATACTAGCATGCATGAATCCACCTTTAAAGGATCCTAAATCAAGTCAATATAGATATTATTTGAAATCCTAACATATATTTGACTTAGAAGATAAAGGACTCAATCAATCAACTCTTTTCTATAATCAAGTACTCATTTAACCATCAGAACTATGTTTTTGCAAGTCTCCATATGCTTATAAGCATTTGAAATCTATCAATCCAAGCGTTACCTTGTACATTGGGAAGGGAAGTTGCAACTTTTAAGCAAATGACAATATGAAAACAATATAAGAGGAAACAATCATGACCCTGAAAAGTTCAGAGAAGTTACTAAGCTGCACACATGGTACTTGGCAGGAAGAATGAATTTACGAGATAGTCGGAAATCTATCTCTTGAAAGCTCAACATGAACATATTTACTTATTAATTTTTGGCAGCAACTTGGTGCTATATCAGTGAAATTACTTCTGAATTACCACAGGAATCTTCAAAAACTAAAGCACTTTATGCATGGCTGTATATCTCGCATTAATAAATCCACATGTTTTTCCTATCTGTGCATAATATAAGTTCAAATTAAAATTCTTTGTACCACTACCTTAAAACCATAAATCACAATCAAGTGCTCAAGATCAGTTATGGACTAGTTGAATAACCTTTGCATACATGGGTCATACCAGTCTTTTTTTAAACTTAAACAGAGATGCATCTAGAAAAAATCAACAGGTTCATGGAATCATGTGTAGACACCAGACCAATAAGTTGGACTAATTTTTCCAGTAGTGCTATGTCAGCTAGGAAATTCAGGTGGCACCAGTTTTTTCCGGCTATAGCCCCTTATTTCCTTTGAATGTTGCATCCTTACTGATTCAGCTCCTCTTCCAGACAATGTTGTAGACTTTTACGTTTCTTCTACTTCTTTTTTTAATTTTTTTATTAAAGAACACTTAAGCTCATCAATTGGTGGAAGATTCATCTGAAACAAATTTCACTCTACACAGGACAACTCACACAGAACTGAAATTGTTTCAAAGAACAGAAAAGATGCCCCATAATCCACCTTTAAGGAGCTCAAGCCCAGGGAATTTTTACAATTTCCTTACCTGTTTAACAAGTGATGCAAGATTCTGCTGCACAGCCTCTCTCCCACCAGCGACTTCAGACATGTCAGTTGTGTTGTATGATGCCCCCATATACTTTAACACTGCACCCACGATCTCTCGTGGTGAATCAACCATTGAAATTTTTCCAGCAAGCTCAGGTCGCCATAGATCGGCCCAGTCCTGTAGAGGTGGTATTCAACCCAGAATAAGCTAGCTGTCATGTAGATCGTAACTTTTGAAGAAGACATTAACAACACAGATACGGGGGTTTGTAAACTTTAAGATTAGTTCGACACAAGCATGTCAAAGACAAATGAAGAATCCTATATAACATAGCTGATAGGTGAAAAGTAATATTATGCAATAAAAATCATATTTTCATTGGAATAACATTCATCAATTAGGGACTTCATCAAAGAAATGTGGAATGAAAAAGGTCAAGAACGACACGTTCAAGAACCTTATGGATGAACAATCCTCTTGGTCTTTCTTCTCCAACTGGGTTCAGATTTCCAGAACCTATCTATTTAAATCCAAGAGGGAACAGAACACACACTATAGCAGCTAGAAAGACAGTATGACTAATTTAAAATCGCAAGCAATGAGCATAAAATTAAAGCATCACCCATCATAGTTCCATTCTAAGAAGTGATACACTCAATATAGAGACAAGTTACCTCTATCGGAGCCATTTTACGCTTTTGAAATTCGGTTTTCTTGTAAGCTATCACTATGCTTCCCCATCTATACGGAGCCGCCCATATCCTACCACAAGAATCCAATTTCCCTTCATCGCTCCTGCGCAAATATACCTGGAATTATTTTAAAGTCAACGGGAACTATCAAAGGGATCTGAGCCAAAGTAAACAGGATGATATTTCCAAAACAGAACTATAGAAGAGACATGCTCTTTTTCTTTTTCCACAAAAAGACAATTTCGTAATATATAATTTACCAGTAGGCATGGAATATTTTGATGAGATGTAAGGTATCATCTAAATAAAATAAATAAACAAAATGATTCAGGCCTCAAGACGAAGTGCCTCTCATGTGAGGTTAGGTGATGGTAAACAAGCGGCTAATATGCAAGCGCTCTTTCTCCCTTATGCTGTTAAGAAAATGGTATGTCGGGTTTTGGACCCTATGTCGAGTAAGGTTCCTAACCTTCCAAGAGTAATAGGTGTGTTATTTCTAGGCACTCTTTTTTGACATTTTGCCAACCTAAAAAGAATGATGAAATATGGGTTTCAGGTTCAACAATAAGTAGCAGCAAAAATGATGCAAATCTTAATATTGCTTCCAACAGCCTGGCATGAAAATAGGAGACTATAGATATGTTTATTTCCTAGCAATGAAGTGACCAGATTCTCATGTAATAGTCGATTTGAGAGCAAGGCATTGTAAAAACATCAAGGCTATGATTTAAAATCAAAGATATCAAAGCCTTGTTCAATTTTCTGCTGTAACAGTTAATTTTCATTGCCACAAGGCATCTGGAAATTCTCAGAAGCAGATCATCTCTTTAGAAGATGAAAAAGGGGAGAAAAAAAAAGTAAAAGCAAAGAATACCAGGGATGCTACCGACAGCTTGAAAGACAACAAAATGCGAATGTCACTCCTCATCAGACAAAAGAAGATGGTGTTTACCTTCCATTTGTCACTTAAATTTTTAAACCAATCTTGATCTTCTAAATCATGCATCGGCTCGATTAACCTCTTCTCAATGGCATAACTGAGCCAGGTATCACCAAGAGTGACAACATCAGCTGCCAAAGCAGATTTAGGATTAGCTTTTCCTTTCTGATTAGGCATACAAAGTTCATGAAAGATGTCTTGCAGGCTTTGACGAAACTCAGAACGTAGTCTCACTCTCTTCCCTTGAGATCGCAAGAAATCCTACACATCAGTGAGCAAAGAGCCATTATTCTTGTGAATGTGCACAAAGTCGGCATCATTTGAATGACAGCTGAAGCGGCTTATTAATGCATATTAGATGACACAAGCACAGGGAACTTGATTTCCTTTTACGATAGGAGTGACAGTGAACTGCTGTATATAACATACATATTTCAGAGGGAAACATAGGGACAATCCTTGAATGGAAGCTGACACCTAACAATATCCTAAAATTCTTTGGAAAATAAACTCAGGATCATTTGCAAATTACAACATATCATAAAAAGACCTCAAAGCACATCAGCTTGTACTTCGGTTTTAGAAGCTAAGCAGAAACGATATCAAAGGAAAGAAATCAAAAGAAGCATACAACCACTAGGATGCAAATGATAAACGCTTCTTAAAGTATTGGAGAACCTACATAATTGAATATTCCTAGCATTTTTGGGTTGATGTATCAGTGAGGACAGTATCAATACAGTAGCTTTTCTTGTGTTTTTCTTTTTCCAGTAGGTGTTATAGAGGAGATTCATTTTAATCTACCATTTGACATTACATACATCAATCAAATAATATCTTTTCGCTAATATTCTCTTATAATCTGAACTAGCTTAGGAGATTAGTAACCTCTAAAATCTAATGTGAACATCAATATGAAAACAAATAATTTTATACCGGAATTCTGAAAAAAAAATATAGAAGATATTTCCAACCCTCTTTCCTTGTTTTCCTCCATTCCCTTTAATTTGTCTTCTGCCCCCATTAACTACTTCTCTCATCTTTCCTAACTTTACAATTAAACCAGCTATTACAGTACTTCTGGAGTAACTTTCAACCTTGCAGCCACTAAATTCTCACTTTCTTCTCCACGGGAATAACTCTTCTTCTTGATTATACGCACTCTAAGAAATTTTGGGCTATTAAAGTCAACAAGAAGCATAAAAGATGCAAGAAATTTGTGGCCAAAATGATATGAGCAACAATCGTGCCACACAAAATACTGGTATTTCCAACTGAGGAATTCATTGGCCAAAACAGGGGTCAATAGTATAGCAAAAGAAGACCAACATAACATCATAATCTCTCTTTGATCTTACATATAGAGATATCTACTTGCAACTTATTAAGACAACCTTTAAATCACACAAGGTCGGGACTGATCATATCCTGAAAGTAAAAAAGTGAGATATGGAGCAGAGTTAGCAGACCTTGAGCCATACTGGAGGAAAAGAGTTACTAAGAGAAACAACTCTTAGAGGTACAGTCAAAGCATATGCCTTGGACTTCCATTTCTCAAATGCTGCTTGAAGTTCTTCATCATTGCTATCCTCCACATTTTCTGATTTTCCAACTACAGTGCCTATGTAATTCAAAGTTCATGGCAACATCAGTAAAATAAACAGTATAAAATAAAGAGGGAGAGAGAGAAGAAGAAACTCGGGCCGAGATCTTCATGCAACATTCATACATCAATACTATCAAAGGCCAATTGCAAACTGGTGAAACTTGCAATATCATTAAGAAGAACAAAAACAATCATTCATCTTTTCACACTAAACATCATGGTTTGGCTTGATAAAACTTAACCTTTCTCTGTCTCACTAGACATATTTAACCCAAACAAAGATATGTTGATCTTTCTCCACAAGCTACTTGCATTTCCCCAGCTTAATACCTACATTCTGGATAAATACTCTCAATCCGGTGTTTTTACTCACCTACGGTTCATTTACTCTGTTTGCTCTAGAGGAAATTAGTCCTCCCTTTCCATACTATATAACACGACATTCAAGTGGATACACGATTTAAGATGTTAATTTGGCATATATCTTACTTATATATGTATAGCAATAGTGAAAAATTAGTTTGATATTGAAATATCATGTCAAAGTTTCAAATTTGAATAGTTTAATAAATTTGAATTGGAACTCCTGAAAATTATAAAAGTTCTAGACATGTCAAACATTTTGAGATGTGCAAAAAGTAAAAATTGTCATATATATATATCGGGCAGGAGGAATGGTTAAAACTTACTTGCACTTTAATTTTTACCTACTAAGGTTAAAATGCTTATTAGTCTAGCCTAAACACCAGGTGTGGGTAAATTTTACTACTAATGCTGCAATAATATTCTATAAAATTGTAATCGTAGTTATTGATCCAACATGTTCAACCATTATCCACATATAGAATTTTCACAAAAAAATTTAAAAAAAATACCTTGAGATTCTTGGTCCTGAAGCTGAGTTAGAGAAGGGGCTTGAGGAGGAACATGAGTAGTAGCAACAGCAGGAAAGGCAAAAAGTACCGAACCCAAACTTATAAAAAGAACGGTAGACGCAGCTATTTGACGGAGAAAAAGGCCGGACGCCGGAAAAGTCGCCGAATTCCGGTGAACGGGAACAGCAGAGGCCAAAATACCGAGCCTAAGGTTTTTGTGGAAGTGGAAAGTTCGAGAATTGTGTAGGCGAAGAGTGTTATAATGGAGTTTAGAGGTATGGGGATTTGGGATTAAGAGAGGAGGAAGTGAGAGCGAAGACATTTGTATATACACAGTGACTGTGTGTCATGTGTGGGATATTAGGCTATATAGTAAGGGGTCGTTTGGTAGCTATTAGTTATTTTGTATAAAATTCAGCATAATTAATATCATGTTTGGTTGGTATTTTACAATTCTACATAAATAGTATATGTATAAGTTATGAGTCAATATGTATATTATTTTATACGGGAAAGAAAATGGAATAACTAATACATGTATTAGTAATATATGGATAAAATGCTAAAATGATAAATTTACCCCTATCAATTTACCATAAATCATTGTTATTTTCTCCGGCAAACTTTTCACTGCTGTTTTCTCCAGGAAATGACAGTGCTATTATATTTTTGAATTGCTAAATAAAGTGTAATAATATAGCAAAAAATTCAACCAAAACGCAAGAAAGAATTATATACACTACAATTAACATGGCTATTTTCTTTTTGAATTTCACGTGCATTATTCAAACATAATGCATTATTCAAATATAATATCAGTATGAGTTGGTTCACTTTAGTTTTGTCATTCTACTACTTGCCAATTTTATTAATTAACGATATGAGTTGTGCTAGTTACGAATGTAAATAATAGAGTACTAGTTTTGTCTAAATTTGGCATCATATGACTTTCGATAGTGTAAATTATATTATACGGTTTTAATTACACTGCTTTCTTTTGCCAACTATATACCTTGCCTTGCCTCATTTTTAAAGATAACAAAGCGTACCGGAAAAGTCACTAGATGATGGGAATACCAAACTTAAGGAGTGAAAATCAAATATGCCTACAACTTCACATAGTTCAGTAGTATGACGAAGAAGTGAAAGTATCACCCAAAGTTCCTAATTATATTGTTTCCTAAATAAATGCAAAAAGGAAAAAAATAACTTTAAAGAAAGCCAAGTGTATCGTTGTAACAAGTATTTTACTTTAAAATTTATATAATGTATATTAATTTTTAATACAACAAACGAAATATTTAAAGAAATAAACCATAAGTATCTAATCCATGCATAACTAGAAAATGCAAAACTAATCCCTGCATAACTAATACCTGCGTAACTTTAACCGGCAACCAAACGATCCCTAAAGGTGTCAACCGGATGGGCTGGTCCGGGCTGAGCATGAAAAAATAGCCCGTCCGGTTAGTGAGGCGGGCTAGGTAATGGGTTGGGGTACTGGGTTGTTAGTGGCCTGGGATTTTTCCGGGTTAAATTGGGCCTGTCGGGGTTCAGGCTTATCGGATTCGACTCGGGCCGCATTAATTTTTTTTTTAGTGTATTATGTTTTCTTATTCAATGTATTTGATACTTAAGTGTATGCAAACTTTAAAATAATAAAATAAATATTTTAAGGCAAAAAATTAAACTTTAAATTTTAAAGTTTTAAATTTGAAATTTGAATTATAAAATTTTAAAATTGAAATTAAGCGGCTACATAAAATTATTTAATAAGACCAATATGTAAGGATCAAACTTCAAAGGCTTTCGTTTCATACTTTCATTAAATAATACTTCAAATTAATTTGCAAGTTCTATTTTGATTTTTTTTTTTTTGAACTTGCAAATTAAAATTTACTAACAACTATAAAAAATAAGAAAGAGTATATCACATGCTTTGCATCATTTTTGTAAGTTCATCCATGTCAACATGAGGTTCTTGGCTTCCGGCATTGCTTGAATCGGAAACATAAACCATTATATCTCCAATTTCTTGGTCCTCCATTTCATCTACCTCTTCCCGCCCTTGATTTCGCCGTTCTTATCTTATCTAATCTCTGAAGCACACTAGAACTTTCAAAGTGTTGCTACCCAATGAATGACGGGTATCTCTTAGCTGCTGCTTTGCTTGGCTAAATGCACTCTCTGATGCAACTGTTGAAATCGGCACATTTAGCACGTCTCTAGCCATGGCCAAAAGAACAAGAAATTGAAATGAGTTGGTCCTCTACCAAGCCAGTGGTAGAAATTCCTTTGTGCGGGGCTCTGTTGCCTTTTGTAAGTAGAATTGGAGTTCATCAATATTCCTACTACTGGTTTGTTGATGCTCTCCTAGTGTAGATCAAATTAAATAATCTTCAACACCATCATTATCCTCCATAGCATCGGATGCAGATGTAGAAACTGAACTTGAGGGAATATTTGCATCTATAGCAGAAGAAGCATCAACAATGTTAGAATAATAATTATATAAAGTTTGTAAATGTTTGTGTAGATCAGAAATGCAAGTTTCAATATCAGGGGTTTCAGTTGGTCTAATATCCGTGTAACCATTTAAAATAGTAATTGGCGACAGGTAGCCATTTTGATAGAATGGTTTAAAATAGCACCAATTAGGTAAATAGGGGGAATAAGATAGAAATATTTCTTAAATTTATCTAGCATAGATTTAACAACAAAACTATATCATTCTTTCTTCTTGAAATTATGGAGTAAAAGAGAAATTTCAGCTATATATACTAAACAATTTGCAATAGTAAGATAATAAGCTCTAGAACACTCAAGTGTAGCTAAATAAAACTTTTTGTAAAATTTTTACAACATCTTTAATGACATCTCAAGTACTAGATGTTAACAAACGGTTAGGATCGGTACGATGAGAATTAACAACTTCAATTGGCATTTTATGATTTTAACAGCATCTTAGAATAAATAAGTATAATTCCACCTAGTAACTATTTCTTCAGGCATGAGTCTTGGTTTTAGTCCATAATATACACATTTATCCTTAAATGCATTTAATCTAGCACTTCTATTATTTCCTTGAATTACACCAACAGCTCATCTAACTAAAGTGATCTCATTTCTAAATAATTCAACGCCACTCTTAACAATTAAGAGTGGTGGGTGTAAATGCAATCTTAATAGTGAAGCATTATCGTTATTAGCATTATCAAATGACATACACAAATTTTTTTTGAAAGATTGTAAAATATAGCAACTTCATAGATAATATTACTTATAAATACACTAGTATGATTTTGATCTTCATCATATTTAAAAGCAATAATAAATTTTTGCATACAAAATTATCATCTATCCAATGGCATGTAACAGTCAAATAATCATTTCCATTAACAGCACGACCAATATCAGAAGTAAGAGAAACTCTACGAAGAAGACAACAAATTGTGAGAAAAAAGGAAGAAGATGGGGGGCTATCTATAGTTTTTAAAAGGTTAAAAATATAATTTATTAATTATTAGGGGTGGGGGAGCTATTTTATTAAGGGGGTAGGTCGAAATGGCCAAAAATACAAAAAACGGCCATTGCCCAACGGTCACTTTTGAATTTGACCGTTAGCAATGGTCAAATATATTAGTTAACGGTAACCGGGCTAGAACCAGTAAAAGCTTGTTAGTGCATTACCAGGCTAGCCGGATTACGGGGCACCGATTAGCAAAAAAGACCTGCCTCCATCCGGCTCAACCCCTAATCCTAACTAATCCGTCCCACCCCTTAACGAACCAAGTTGACCCGAACTAAACTGGATCAAATCAGATTGTCAGTGGGCTGGCCCCACCCGTTTAACACCTTTACTATATATAGAGAGATTATCAGGGGAACTAAAGGATTTATATTCCAGGTGTGTATTATTTTGGGAGTTAAACGCCTTTTTCTTGAATTACTGTATTTAAATATTTTTGAGGTATAATATTCTTATATAGTATTTAAATGTATAGATTTTAATTTCATGAAATGTAGAATTGATATGTAGATTTACACAGAAATTAAATAGTAGTTAGTGCAATCTGCAGGCAAGAAGGAAACCTTGTTGGCTACAAGATCATATTCAATTAAGAAACAAAAATAGCAAAATTCTCATTTGGCACCATTGTAAAGCAAACCAGACCTTCATCCACTTGCATAAATATGTTCATTGGCGACAACTCTACATCTCCATTAGTAAAATGGACAACTATTCTGGTAGCATCATTAATTGTGTCATTCTCAGACTCGTAACTTACCTTAAACAACCCATATAGATCGTCCTTCCTAGTAGCATTGATCGAAGCCACTAACGTTGATTCCAAATCTGAGTAAAAATCGTTAGAAAATACGTTATTATCGAGCCAGAATCAATTATAATGTTTCCTTGATTATAATTGGAGTTAATGACGCTTGGGCCAGACAACATAGCATAGTCATCAAAATTTGTGACTAGTCGCATTAGAATAATTACTTGATGATTCCAATGGGATTAAACAGTAATAGAATTCCCAATACATTCTTGCGAAGACATTTTTTATACTAATATACATTTTGATTTTTTACACTTATCTTTACCAATTGTAAAATCTAACTTATTTTATTTTTAAAATTAAAAATTTCATATTTTATGAAAGTTTACCTATAGATATTATTTGGATAACCTATTAATGTAAAAGAATATTCATATAAACAATGTGTATAACTTGAACTATAAATAGAGAATTTGTGTTAGGTGTGGGATAACGATGATTAGAGGAAATGAAAGATTTATATATTCCGAAATCCGAACATGTATTATTTGGGAGTTGTATAGTTTTTCTTGAGTTACTACTACTATTCTTAAATATTTCTTTTTAAGACAATCATAAAACACGACAAGAATGTAGGACAAGGTGTAAATGGTAATCAACACAGTAGCAAGAAGCCCAAATAAGCCCGAAGAAAATAGGGCAAGATACGCATTGGATCAGTCGGCCAAAAATAATTATATCCGCCAGTTAAATATACAAAAATATAAAATATAAAATACATATATTATACACTAATATACAAAAAATATACAATTTGCCGTGCTATTATTTTGAAAGTGGCTATACTCTATAGTTTTTCCATAAAAATATATTCAGCCCAACCCATCCAATTTTGAATGAGTTGGGTTAGTCATATATTTATGGGCTAATTTTGCCACTTATAAATAAGATTTAAACAAGGAAAAAATAACCAAAACATGGAGATCAAATTTCTCATTGAACATATAAAAAATTTCCATCTTTTAAGCATCAAATGAAGTGCATATAGGTCTCCAATAATTGAACAACATCTGTTTTATTGCTAACAACATCAAAAGACCAACAAAAAAAGGGGAATAAAAAAATACAAGCTAGCCAAGCCATATTCATTATATGTATAACTTTATCACCCCTATCCACGGCCTTTGCTATAAACCCTTAATGCTTAGTACAATAAGCAGGCAAGAAGGAAATTTTGTTGGCTTCAAGATCATATCCAATTAAGAAATTCCTCTGTGCCAAGTTCCCAAAAATAGCAATATCCACCTCTGGCAATATTGTAAAACAAACCAAACCTTCAGCCACTTGTGTAAATGTGTTTATTGGTGACAATTCTACATTTGCATTCGCAAAATGCGCGACAATCTTGGAGCATCAATGGTGTCATTCTTAGACTCGTAACATACCTTAAAAAGTCCAGATGGATCGTCCTTCCTAGTAGCATTTATCGAAGCCACCAATTGTTTTTCCAAATCAGAGTAAAATTCGAAAGGGAGAAGCGTAAGTGTCCTACCAGAATCAACTATAATGTTACCTTGATTGTTGGAACTGATTTTAGAAGAATATTTGAATGGCAAAGTCTTATTCCCAACGGTGATACCTTCTAAAGTTAGAAAGTAGAATGTTTCTGTCTCTTCGCTTTTTATCAAGGGAGTTGAAACGATGTCATGACCAGTTACAACAGCACTGTCACCAAAGTTGATGTGACTAGTTGCATTGGAATTAGTTGATTATTCCGGTGGGATTAAACAGTAAGAGAATTTCCCTTTGATTTCTTGATTCATTTGGTTGACAATTGAGACATTGCCACCACCTAAGCCAATGATGCCAGAAGTGGTATTTGGGAATGTGCCACCATCGTCATGTCCACAACCAAAGATGGTACAGTATTAGGAATTGAGACATTTTGACTAGAATTAGAAGCAAATGTGAGAGTTTCACTAGAAAGATCACCGCTAGTGTCTAGACCCAAAATCCCATCCCGGTCGTGACGGCGCCTCTCATGAAGACAAGGCCAGCCGAACCAATCCAACTCCGCTCAAACATTTAAATAACACGAAGATAATATAAATATGTTTTAGTAAGAGTAATTTGCGGATGAAAATACATATAGCAAACCATCCCGACTACAGCCCTCAGATCGGGGTGTCACAAAGTCATGAGCCACTAAAGAAATCCTAATAATAATATAACTATTACAATATCTTTAGCACAATTATTGAAGAAAGTGAAAGCGACAAAATAAAGGAGGTACGGGGGCTGCGAACGCCAACAGCTACCTCGTAGTCTCTGAATCACCACCCTGACGATAGTAGTAGTCAATATCTCGGGGTGGTACCGATAGCGCCTGAATCTGCACACATGGTGCAGGGAGTAATGTGAGTATTTCCAACTCAGTGAGTAATACACATAAATAATGACTGAAAGTAAGAAAACACATAATGCCCAAGGCAACCCATAATGAGCAATGAAACATCATTAAAATAGTAACCAAGTGTAAAATCAGGTAGAAAATCCTTTCAACGGGTGAAACATGTACATCTTTCAAGTAAATAATAGGAAAAAACAGGAAACACTTTAAAACCGCCCCTCGGGCTCATCATCATTCAAATACATGCCCCTCGGGCTTAACATCATTTAAAACAGTAAAACCTTTTCAAAATCCGGTTACCAGTTGTCATTGTTACCAACTGTAACCTATAGTTGTCATTGTTACCAACTGTAATTCTTATCAAACTCCGGTTACCAGTTGTCATTGTTACCAACTGTAACCTACAGTTGTCATTATTACCAACTGTATTATCTTTGGTTACCGGTTGTCATTGTTACCAACCGTAACCTACAGTTGTCATTGTTACCAACTGTATTATCAACCCATCTCCGGTTATCAGTTGCCATTGTTACCAACTGTAACCTACAGTTGTCATTGTTACCAACTGGGTCATCATGATGGGT
>MCJB01020451.1:48755-79714 GCA_002018475.1 Nicotiana obtusifolia
TATCTCGTGGCGGCGTGCCACCCGATCCCATATGCCTCACATCCGTGGCGGCGTGCCACCCGATCCATTTCGAAAATCATTTGAATACATCATTTAGTTTTCCAAAACCAAATTCAAATAATGATTCAAGATATTACAAATACCCCTGAAGGGTTTACATAACCGGCGTGAAGCCCAAATATGATTTCAGTAAACAAACAGTAACAAATTACCCCTGAAGGGTTTACATAACCGGCACGAAGCCCAAATACGGCTAAAAGCCCAAATCATTATAATATCAAATCAATTTCAAACAGTTATGTAGTAAAAATCATCAACCGGGACGGACCAAGTCACAATCCCCAGTAGTAAACGACCCCACGCTCATCATCGAGCGTGTGCCTCACTTCATTATAGCACTACGATGTGCAATCCGGGGTTTCAAACCCTCAGAGCATCATTTATTATCATCACTCACCTCAAGCCGGCTAAATCCTTAGCCCGCGACGCCTTTGCCCTTCAAATTGGCCTTCACGTGCGTTAAATCTATCCAAATTCAGAACAAATATGTCACAATATGTTGAGGGAACAAAACCCAAGCAAAAACAATCAAAAATACCAAGAAATCCCGAAATTAGCAAAACCCGAGCCCCGAGCCCACTTCTCGAAGTTCAAAAATTTTCATATCAACGGGTTCCTTATCTCCCCACGAGTTCGTACATACCAAAAGTTCTCAAATCCGACCCCAAATGGTCCTCCAAATACTCAATTAAAGATTTATAATCTCAAGCTCTATTTCTTCTATTTTTAGCAAGACTTCAATAATTTTCTATGTGGATTTCACAATATAAACGAGTTTTAGGTCCAAAATTCTTACCTCCAATCGATTCTCCTTGAATCCCTCGTTAATTTCTTTCAAGAGCCTCCAAAAATGAGCAACTATGGGTGAAAATATACCCAAAATCGCGGACAAAAGAGGCTTAAAACATTCTGCCCACGCTTCATGGAGTTGTACCTTGCGCTGGGTGCAGGTTGTACATCCTCTTATCATTTTCCCCTTGTTGTACACCTTTTATTAAAACGCTCATAACTCCTTGTGAAAATATCCAAATGAGCAACGGTTTGAAGATTTAGAAACTAGACTCGAAGCTCTTTCATTTGATCGGTTGTACACTAGATAACTCCTTATATATGCCGAGATATGAGCTTCTAAAGTACATCGAGAAGTTCTGTCAAAACTGCTCTGCCAGCCTACTTCGATCGATCATAACTTTCTGTATACATGTTCAAATGATAAATGATTTATCATTCTGGAAACTAGGTTCAAAGGACTATAACTTTCATGTTTTGCACTTTTTCTAATTCCTTATAGATTGCAAGATATGAGCTTCCAAACGAGACTACATGCATCAGTTTTTTTCTAAAACTTTCTGCAATTTTCTGCAGATTTTTTCCATCTTTTCCAAGATGAAATAGTCCGTTTAACCACCCAAAACTCACCCGAGCCATTCGGGACCCTGTCCGGATATACAAACAAGTCCTAAAATATATTACGGACTTAGTCGAGGCCTTAAATCACATCTAACAATGCTAAAAACATGAATCATACCCCAATTCAAGCCTAATGAAACTAATAAATTCCAACTTCTACATTCAATGCCGAAACCTATCAAATCGAGTCCGATTGACCTCAAATTTTGCACACAAGTCATAAATGACATAACGGACCTATGAGGATTTTCAGAACTGGATTCCGACCCCTATATCAAAAAGTCAACTCCTCGGTCAAACTTTCCAAAAATCTTCTATTTTCCAACATTCGCCAAAATGCGTTGAATTGTTCTACGGACTTCAAATTTCAAATCCGGACATACGCCTAAGTCCGAAATCACCATACGAAGCTATAGAAACTCTCGGAATTCCATTCCGACCCTCGGATCAAAATCTCGCCCAACAACCGGAAATTGCCAAAATACTACTCCACTAATTCAAGCTGAATTATACACCGGACCTCCAAAACTAATTCCGGTCACACTCCTAAGTCACAAATCACCTCCCGAAACTAACCGAACCATCGGAACTCACATCCGAATCCTCTAACCCATAAGTCAATTTCTGGTTGACTTTTCCAACTTAAACCTTCTAAAAGAGACTAAGTGTTTCATTTCTTACCAAATCCACTTCGAACTCAAACTATTCAACTCGATCACATGAAACACGGATAACGAAGCATAATGAGGTGGAAATAGGGCAAACAGAGCGGTAACTCGTGATACGACTGGCCGGGTCGTCACAGTAAGTGTTCCTCATCCTATATTTATTATATTTCATGATTCCATACTTATTTACATCATGAATCCGTGAATTTAATAGGAGAAAATCAGATTTTTGTAAAATCTTCCAAAAATGTAAAATGAAGATTTAAAAGGCAATCCGATGTCGGAATTTAAAAATTTTTGTACGGTTGAACTCGTATCAGAATGGGTGTTTGGATTCCGTAATTTTTTGTTGGGTTCTGGAAAGTGAGCCCCACGTTAACTTTTGGTTGACTTTTCCGAAAGTGACCTAAATTAAGTCTCCTTCGAATTGTGAATAATTTCTAATGCTCAAATTGAATTGTTGGTAAATAAATTGCTATGTTTAATTGGTTTGGAGGATAATTTGAAAGGAAAAGTCATGGTCGAGCAATCACTTGAATTGCGAAGCAAAGTAAGTGTCGTGGTTAACCTTAATTTGAGGGAATGGGACCCTTGAACTATGTGTTATGTGAATTTCATGTGTAGCGACGTATAGACGAGGTAATGAGTGTCTATAAATCATTAAATTACCTTATTTTATGAATTAATTGATTCTCTCATTTTTATTGTCTACTATTCTGCCTTGATATCATGCCTTAATTGCTACCTGCTTATTTGATTTTTTTTTTGCCATAATTGTTACTTGATAATTAGTATTTTATATGTTAAATTGCATATCTTCTCTATGATTCAACACTTAATTGTTACTTGCCTTTATTTGTTTCCTACATAGTTTATAATTGTTATGTACCTTGTTGCCTAATAATTTCTTATTAATTGTGGTATTTATTGAAGTAGTCTTACGTGTAAGTGTTGTTAATTTATATTGTTGGATTGTGTTATATGCCTGCCCCAGAATTTATTTGAAAGATTATATTGTTGGATCAGGTTGTACGCCGCAACGGATTTTATTTTAAATTTATATTGTTGTAGCTGGTTGCAACGCCCCAACAGAATTTAATTGAAGGATTATATTGTGGGAACGGGATGCATGCCGCAACATAAGGATAAAAGAAGTAACTGATTGTGACTGCTGAATTGACTTCAATTATTGATATGATTTACCTATCTTGCCTCTATTCCTGTTATTGTTATTATTATTACGTATAGGTTAACGTAAGCGACCTGCCTTAGCCCCGTTACTACTTCGTCAAGGTTAGACTCGACACTTACAGAGTACATGGGGGCGGCACTCTGCACTTCTTGTGTAGATACCGAAGTTCGTCCCAGCGGCATACTGTAGATTTGCTCGGATTCAGCTATTATAGGAGACTTGAGGTATAGTTGCACGGCGTTCGCAGCTCCGAAGTCCCCTTCTATTTTATCTTAGTTGTGTATTTTCTTTCAGACAATTTTATTTTCATTTAGACCTTTATTTGTATTATTCTAGTAGCGCGTGCACTTGTGACACCGAAATGGTATTTAGACATCGCTATTAATTTGGCTTATTCACTTAAATTTCATATTTTATTCCAGTTATTAGTTTCTTTATTATTATTTAAATTAAATTATTAAAAATAATTAAAATTATTAAGGTGAAAATTTCGAATCGTGACATGGATTGTCACTGTCAATCTTTGAGGACGGCAAGGAAGAATGAGTACAACTTAGCTACAATATTAAACAGAAAGAAGGAAAATGATGAGAATAGATCTTTTCTTCTCCGTGGCAAATGTGAAACACAATTTCATAAATAAAATGTAAAAGCTAGTCCTCTATTAAACGCACATAGCACGAGTAAAAACTAGTTACTATTAAAAAGCAAAACAATGCTTACATATAATCGAATACGATAACTATGAGTACGAACATCATACTACTCAGGAAAAGTAAGCAAAAAAGAACTCAGGATAAAATCATCTTTAGTTATAGGCCAAGCAAAGAGATGTTTTTAAGTGAATCGCCGAAATCCTACCCTATTTTCTACCTAGGTGACAAATATTAATTCCACATAGGTGACAACTATTATTCTTTCTTTTAAAGGATTATTTTGAGAATCCTTATTGTTCTCCTGTGTATTTCCATTATGATGACGATAATTATTTTGTCCCTGCCACGTTCACAATAGTTATTTTATCTTCTTTCAAACTTTAATTTGTTGCTGCCATATTCACTTCTGGAAATGCTGCATATTCAATAGGACGGGTTTCATGATTTTTCATCTAAAGGATATTATGTTGCTCAGCCACCAGAAGGCATGAGATTAATTCATAATTTTTTTTAATCCTTTTCATAGTATTGCTGCTATTATACCATATTTGAGGCATGAAAAAGAGAAAGAGTTTTTTTCAATAAGTCGTCATCATTTGTAGTTTTTCCATATAGTTTTGACTGGTAAATTATTCTGAACACAACCAAAATAATATCCTCTTACGGCTTTAAAATCGTATAATCACATATGCATCTACTCATATCGAGCTCTTGGTAATATTGTTGTCTTAATATGGTCATATCATTCATTCAAACTACTCCATAATTCAAATGATCGTTCACTACATATTTAGTTTTTAACCCTTCGTTGAGATGATGGAGAAGAAAAATCATAGCCTTTGCTTTGTCCGTAGTTGATGCTTCATTTCTTGCACACTACTATTTCGAGGACCTTTTGCATCGAGGTGTATTTCAACATCAAGACTCGTGATAAATAATTCTTTCAGGAAATCAAGTGCCACAACTGAAGTTTTAATAAATTTGACATAGTGAAACTAAAACAGGATATGAAAATATGATAATGGAAATGGGTTAGAACCTTCATGCCGATAACATGTTATGAAATAAAAATAAGATAGAAAAATATAAACTAAAAGATAGTAACAGTATCACGTCTCCTTTTTCCCGAGGGATAGGGAGTTTTTCTAATTAAAGTGATATTATTCGAAATGAGATTATTTATTTATTTAGAGTCGCCACTTGGAATAATTATTATGGTGTCTCAAGTCACTGGTTTATTTTAAAATCCCAAATCGGGAAAAGTTGACTCTATTTATGGTCCGCGAACACAGAAGACTGGATAAGAAATTCTGTTAACTCGGGAGAAGGTGTTAGGCATTCCCGGATTCTGCGATTTTAGCATGGTCGCTTAACCATTAATACTTGGCCTAATTATCTGATTTACTACCTGTTTAAAAACCTATTGTGCATTTTAACTTTGTAATCGTTTTTAATAGAGTTTTAAATGCTTTTTAGAATTTATGGAGTTTATTTGCATAAGTCATGATGTCGCGCACTTACTGTTTTTGTACACATTGCGAATCGCGTCATGTGAAACGCACCCGCGATTTAAAACGTGTTTATTTTATTATCATTTGAAGTTGTGGTCAAGTCACGTGAAACGTACACTTGAATTGGGATTTACGTATCATTAACGATGCCACTGGAGCCGCACGTATAGTCATGATGATTTATTCAAACGCGCCTAAAGCAAACTACGATATTTGAGAGTTATATTTTTTCAGCTACTCGGTAATCCAGTTCGCGAGGCAGACTGGGTCGGAACTAGCATGGGCTAAATGTGAAGCCCACAATATTTTTGCCAGCCCATCTCGACCAATTGAAATCGACAACCCATATTCAATCTCTTTATGGGCCATATGAGGTATTGATGGGCTCTTGATCGGAGCCCAAATCGCCCTCACTTCTGCATGCCACGTTATGGTAAACTAACTGGGCCAACTTTGCCTTGAGCCCAGTTTAACTCGACCTCTGGCAGAACCAGCAGACATTACACGCTCATGTGGTTAATGGAAACATCAAGAAGAATGAGGATGAAGTAGATATTGTAAAACAAGAAAGTGCTAAAGAGGAAGAAAAGAGTGGTGAGAGTGTAGAGAAAGTGAAAGTTGAGGGGCCTGTTTTGTATAATAATGATGATTGTATTTGGAGAAGGCTAGAGGAGCTGCAATTGGGTGCTGAGGAACCCCAGTTATCGGCTGAACAGCTTAGAATCAATGATCAAGCTCAGGAAGATGAGGTAAAGCCTTATATTCCTTTACTAAAAATTTAAACCTTGATGTCTTTCGACGATAAATTTAATATTCTATAACTATTATTACTAAATATGTACTGTCAGACAAATGAGCATGTTAAACTCGCACTTAAGGGTGTAGTCTAATGGTCAATAACATAGGAGCAGAACCATAGGTCTCGGGTTCAAATCTTGTCCTTCTGCCTAAGCCCGGTACTTATGTTGGTGGGAAGCAGTAGGTATCCCATAGAATAGTCGAGGTGCATATTGGTCCTGACACTACTATCATAAAAACATGTTGTGTGCAGTCAAATACCATCACAAAGGAAGTACCGTCTTTCATTGCTAGGCCTCTCACATTGTGGTGGAGGTTTAAGGATTACAAAGCAGTGAGAGTAGTCTCTGATGTGGAAATGCTATTTTGACATTATAGGTGGTTCATTGCAGTTACTAGCGCTGGAATCAATTTATGGTGACAATGTCTTTATTCTTGATAGACAAAATGGCCTACGATCTTTTCAGGTATTGTAGTGCCTTGATAAGCTCAGAAACTATGCTTTACTCTGAAAAACCAAAGCTCATTTTGTGCTAATTTGCAGATTCATATACATATTGAAGTTCCTGATGAGCTGACGGTGTTTGTAAATTTGAGTTCCTCTGGTGCTCTAGGAATACCAGAGGATAGATGCTCATACTCCTTCAAAGTTGAGCATCTACCACCAATAGTGTTAACGTGTTTATTACCTAAATCATATCCGAGCCATCTTGCTCCTCACTTTACAATCTCTGTCCATTGGTTGGATTCGACAAAAATTTCCTCTCTTTGCTCCATGCTTGAGTCAATCTGGAAGGAACAATTAGGTCAAGAGGTTATATACCAGTGGGTGGAGTGGTTGCATAGCTCTTCTCTTTCTCATTTTCAGTTTGATCAAGAAATAAAGTTAGGTTTTTTTGCCAAGAGTCATATTGGAGATTGCCGAGCAATTTCAGGAACTGTCTCACCAGAGGTTGATATCCCCTCACTCAAGAACTATGACGAGGACAGCGCCGTGAGAATTTCCTTAGAAACATTCATCAGTGTTGCATATGTTTCAGCGAATTTCCTGGTATTTTCAAAATTTTGTGCTGTATTTTGTTTATAATAGCATATTGTACAAAGCCCTAATAGCCCTGGAATTTAAAAAACAAACTTGATTCCAAAAGTCAGCCAACAAGGTTTCAATCCAATCATTGATGGGAAGTTGTCTGATCCGATCAAGTTAAGGAGGAAGTTTACTTACAATTCCACCTTTTGTTCAGTCCTTTTTCATTAGCTTGGTAACAAGGAGAATTTTCTTCATGAATGGTATTGAACATTTTGCTGCCTGTTTTGGCACCTTCGGAAGTGGTAACCAGTTCAGACTCTTCTGCGTTTCTGTGATATTTCTATTTCTACAAGGAAGATAAGATTGTGGATTCAGATGCTTACCTTTAATATTCATTACCGTTGTATCTCCTTGGTTGTTGTGTGAGTAAAACAATTAAAACGACATTCTATTATTATCTCTGCTTATTCTGTAGTTTAACTTGATTCTTACAGTTATTCTTCCCATCTTAGGATCCATCCTGTTCTGAGGACGAATGCGTGCATTTTCAGTTTCAGAAAATATGCGAACACACAAGAGAGATATATCCGCCTCTTTCCTTCTCGTGTATGTAAACATTAGGCGTGAACATATAGGGAATCGGATATCCAATAACCTCTCAAGTGATAATTGGTGCTGAAACTTTTGTTTTTATCAGGTATGCAGTTTGTGAGGTTGCCATGTCAACACTTTTTCTGCTGGAATTGCATGAAAACTTACTCCGACATGCATGTGAAGGAAGGTACAATCAGTAAACTTCTGTGCCCTGAGGCAAAATGTGGAGGTATGATTCCTCCGGTTTTGCTAAAGCGGTTACTCGGTGAAGAGGAGTTTGAACGTTGGGAATCATTGATGTTACAGAAAATGTTGGAATCAATGTCTGATGTGTGCTACTGCCCAAGATGCGAAACAGTATGCATCGAGGATGAAGATGAGCATGCCTAATGTGCAAAATGCTTCTATAGTTTTTGTACGCTATGCAAAGAGAAGCGTCACGTCGGAGTTGCGTGCATGACACCAGAAATGAAGCTTCTTATTTTGCAGGTATTTGTCTTGTCTTAACTTCATAATATTCTTCTCCTTGCAAGGATTGGCCTGTTTATTACTAAAAAGAAGAGCTTATGCTAAGGATTGTCCTATAAATTTTCTTTTACCTCCTCCAGATGTTGGTTAAGTTTCAGAATCAACCAATCAATCAACTATGCCTCAATGCGAATTAGCAAGATTCCATCTCGCTCTATCTAGTTCCATTTCATGCGAACACAAAATAATTTGTCTTTTAAGTAAAATTAGGAGTTTTATAGAATTGGAGGTTCCCTAAATCACAAACTTATCTCTATAAAGATATACAGCATAAAAATCTCTTTATATCTAACCTAATGTAAAGTGTAGTAACAACAACTAAGCCTTAATCCCAACTAGTTGGTATCGTCTGTACGGATTCTTTGCTTTCATAATGTTTTTTTCTCTCTTTGTGGGTTTTAGTGTACATTGTCCCGTTTTATCACCTTCAATCTTTGTATTGTCGCACCTATATAGCAGTGCTTAGTCTACAAACTAAACCATTTCAATCAACCTTATCTCATTTTATCCTTTATTACTTGCATTGTCTGTGGAATGTAATCATTTAAAATCTTATTTAATCAAGGGTAGCTTACATACAGTAAAATACTTGAACATAATCAACAATAACAACAACAATGACCCAGTAAAATTCCACTAGTGGGGTCTGGGGACGGTAGTGTGCACGCAGATCTTATTCCTACCTCGAGGAGTAGAGAGGTTGTTTCCGAAAGAACCTCAGCTCAAGAAGACGAAAAGAGACAATATTAGTACCACCAACATATACCATAAGAAAAAAAAACACATCATGAAAACCAGAAAATAGATGCAAAGCAAAAACAATAGCCAGTAAATAGACCCAGCACTATGAAAAACGAAAGAGTAGTAAGACACAACATTGCCACTAGCTGTCTCAGACAAAAACTACCAGACTAGCCTTACAAAGGTACGAAGTATGGAAAGACTTAACTACCTCCTAACCTACAACCCTAATATTCGACCTCCACAGCTTCCTATCAAGGGTCATGTCCTCGGAAATTTGAAGCATCGCCATGTCCTGCCTGATCACCTCTCCTCAATGCTTCTTAGGCCGCCCTCTACCTCTACTCGTGCCCTCTAACGCCAGCCGGTCACACCTCCTTACCAGAGTACCTAGGCTTTACTTCTGTACGTGCCCGAACCATCTCAGCCTCGCTTCCCGCATCTTGTCATCAATGGGAGCCACGCCAACCTTCTCTCGAATATCTTCATTCCTAATCTTATCCATCCTAGTGTGTCCGCACATCCACCTCAACATACTCATTTCTGCTACTTTCATCTTCTGGATACGTGAGTTCTTAACAGGCCAACACTCAGCCCCATACATCATGGCCGGTCTAACCATCTCTTTATAAAACTTACCTTTGAGTATCGGTGGCACTTTCTTGTCACACAGAACTCCAGACGCTAACCTCCACTTCATCCACCCCACCCTAATACGGTGTGTGATATCCTCGTCGATCTCCGCTCCTCCTGGATAATCGACCCAAGGGACTTGAAACTGCCTCTACTTGGAATGACCTGTGATTCAAGCCTCACATCCACGCCAACTTCCCTCGACTTAGCGCTGAACTTACACTTCAGTTATTCCGTCTTCGTCCTGCTCAGCTTAAAACCCTTAGACTCAAGAGCTTGTCTCCAAACCTCTAGCCTCTCATTAACACCAGTTCGTGACTCATCAATCAGAACTATGTCATCAACGAATAACATACACCATGGCACCTCCCCTTGCTTGAAACCCTTAGACTCAAGAGCTTGTCTCAAAACCTCCAGCCTCTCATTAGTACCAGTTCGTGACTCATTAATCAGAACTATGTCATCATTGAATATCATACACCATGGCACCTCCCCTTAAATACGGTGTGTTAATGCGTCTATCACTAGGGTAAATAAAAATGCGCTAAGCGCAGAACCTTGGTGTAAACCCATAACTACCGGAAAATGCTCAGAGTCGCCTCCTACTATCCTAACCCGAGTCTTAGCCCCATCATACATGTCCTTAATCGCTTTAATGTAGGCAAGTGACACACCTTTTGCCTCCAAGCATCTCTAGAGAACTTCTCTTGGAACCTTGTGATATGCTTTCTCCAGATCAATAAACACCATGTGCAGATCCTTCTTCCTCTCCCTGTACTATGCCACCAATCTCCTAATAAGGTGTATAGCTTCTGGAGTAGAATGACGGAGCATGAACCCAAACTGGTTGTCGGAGACACCGTCCTCCTCACCCTCGCTTCAACCACCCGCTCCCAAACTTTCATGGTATGACTCAGTAATTTGATACCCCTATAATTATTACAACTCTGGATATCACCTTTGTTCTTATACAACGGAACCACCATACTCCATCTCTAGTCATCCAGCATCCTCTTCATCTTAAAGATAACATTAAACAGCCAGTTAGCCACTCCAAGCCTGCTCTACCCACACACTTCCAATATTCAACCAAAATTTTGTTTTGCCGGGTCACTTTGCCCTTACTCATCTTACGCATAGCTCTCATGACCTCCTCAACCTTGATGCCCCTGCAGTACCCAAAGTCACGGTGACTCTCGGAATGCTCCAGTTTACCTAGCACAATATTCAGAAGTTTATGAAAGTAAGCTTGCCATCTCTTCATAATCTGGGCATCTTACATCAATACTCTACCATCGTCGTCCTTGCATCTCACTTGGTCCAGATCCCGAGCCTTCCTCTCTCTCGTCTTGCCAACCGAAATAACTTTTTCTCCCCCCTTTTTCCCCCAGTTCCTCATATATATTACCATAAGCCGCAATCTTAGCCTCCGTGACCGCCAGCTTAGATTCCTTCCTAGCTACCTTATACCTCTCCATGCACGCTCGCGTCTCCTCCTCACCTGTGCTCCCTACAAACTTCAGGTACGCCGCCTTCTTCGCTTCCACTTTACCTTGGACCACTTCATTCCACCACCAGTCTCCTTTGTGCCCGCCAGAGACGCCCATCGAGACCTCTAACACCCCTCTCGCAACCTCCCTTATACAGTTTGCTGTCGTCGTCCACATAATACTCGCGTCACCACTGCTCCTCCAGGCTCCCATAGCCGGCAACCGCCCCTCCAACTCTTGGGCTTTATCCTTAGTCAAGACTCCCCACTTGATTCTCGGTGGTCCTGGGACAGACCTTTTCCTCTTCTTTAACATAATACCAGGTCCATCACCAAGAGCCTGTATTGCGTCGCGAGTATCTCACCCAGAATAACCTTGCAATCCTTACACAGTCCTCTGTCACACCTCCTGAGGAGGAGATAGTCAATCTGTGTCTTCGCCACCATCCATCCCTCTTCGGAAAGCTAAAGTTCGCAATCACCAACTCAAATGCCTTAGCAAAGTCCAACAGCGAAGTACCTCCTCCGTTACTCTCCCCGAAACCGAAGCTTCCATGCACCTTGCCATAACCACCAACGGTCGACCCAATATGACCATTGAAATTCCCTCCTAAGAATAGCCTCTTAGCAGGCGGAACCTGGCGCAATCTCATCTAACCCCTCCCAGAAGCGCCATTTAACGTCCTCATCCAGGCTCGCATGCGGCGCGTAAGCGCTAACGACTACTTGAACATAATTTTGAATCACAATTTTCGTGGAAGTACATTCATGAAAATTATTATTAGGGATTTCCATGTCCTCGATTAAGTGATAAAAGAATGAAAAGGCCGAAAACGAGAAGTCCTTAATTGTTAACATGGACTTATCAATTCCTTTGGATGTTATGTTGTGTCCTCTTCTACGACCTTCCAATGGCCCATAATGCTGAAAAGATGGTTAGTTAGGTGCCAATTTCCTGCTCTTCCACCTTCAATAGATCTTGGCCATAGAAATCGGCACAACAAAATAGTCTAAAGAGGTTAAACCTTAAGGTAGCCTGGTTCATAAACAATTTTACAGTGTATTAGAAATACTGTGAGAGTCTTCCCCAGGATTCTAGTACTATAAGGAAGAGCTGATAGGGAACACCTTCTACACTCTACTATTCCATGTTAATGATTTTGCACTTTGAGGCCATCGTTCTTCTATGTCATAACTTATCTATCTAGAGGTTTATATTTAGCTCGTCTTTTTTCTATTGCATCAGGAGCGACAGAATTCATCTCAACTGAAAGATGACCAAAGGCACCGTAGAAAGAAATAATCAATGAGATTCTCAGTATGAAGGAAATTCACCGTTTCGCGAAGCAGTGCCCTTCCTGTAAGATGGCTATCTCGTGAACTGAGGGCTGCAATAAGATGGTGTGTGATAACTGTGGAACATATTTCTGCTTTCGCTGTAATCAGGAAATTGAAGGATATGAGCACTTCAGGTTTGGCACAAGTTTCGACTGTAGAATGGCGTCACGTATCGTATGTCCTGTCTGTGACCTTCATATTGCATTTATATGCTTAATTTGAGGAGCTTTTTCTTGTTAAACGGAGGGGAAATGTGAACTTTTTCCACCAGAAGCAATTCAGATGTGGGAAGAGAGGATTAATCATCGCCAAATGGTTGGTCAGATTCAAGCTCAAATCCATGCTAATCATGGTCATCCATGCCCTAATTGTGGCCAAATGAATGCAAAGGTAAGACATGTTCTCAATGTTTTTTTCTTAAAGCTGTTGTTTCGGCACCTCTTCATATTTGAATTTGAAATGTTAACGCAGAATGAGATTATGAGCGTCTGGCTAATCGCGCCTCTCCTGTTAATTGTCTTGCCTATACTAGAGATGATTTTAGTTGAGTTCTTTTTCACCCACGTTTTCCCGATTAGTGTGATGCTTATGCCCATAGTTGTCATATTAGATGATTCTGTAACCGGTGTTTTGACTTATAGGAATAACTAGTTTGTGCACGTGCTGTGTGCATTGTTGGTAATCACAAAAGTATGTTTACACAACTAGTTTCAGATTTTTATGCTTTTGAAATGCTTCAGTATATTGGTTTATTTTTCTGATAATATCCACTTCCAATAGTTGTACTTAAAAGCTACTCAAAGGTAGAGAAAGTTGTGAACTACTCTTTGCGTCATATGCTTTTTTGTTAATGCAGTTGTCGACAAATTTTAAATTGCAGATACAGCTATTCTCTCTGAACCATGGATCGAGCTTTCAGAGAGATTAAATTCTACATTTGGTTTATTAGACTGTGTTTAACATCATCATGGAGAGGATATATCTTAGTGTTATGAGAAAATACGTTGAGAGTTACTTTTCCCACGGCGAGCTAATGAAATTAGCGTATGAACTTTTACTCTCTCTATAGAGTTTATGTTAGAACTCATAATTTTGTTCATATTCAGTTATTCATTCTTTAATGTATTGTATCTGTCTATAAGTGGGGAAAGGGTGGCCCAGTAAGTAATGCAGAAACCTTCTCATTGTCTACTTTTTTACAGTTTTTCCTGCCATTGAGCAGATTTGTTCTCTCGTTTTCCTTCTTTCTGTTCAATATTATAGCTAAGTCGTCCTCGCTTTCCTTTGTTGTCATCATCACAGGTTGGCAATAACAATCACATATTCTGCTGGGCGTGCCAGAATCATTATTGTTACCTTTGTAGAAAGAATGTGAAGCGAAGCTCCCAGCATTATGGACCTAAGGGCTGCAAACAACATACTGCTGAATAGTTCGAAAGGAACTTTCAATTTAAGGGGATTTCTCCCAGAAAATTTCATTGATCTTTGCTCATTGAAGTCCATATTCTTCGTTCGTGCTTATGGAAGAGGTTGATGGTTATGATCCTAGCTATCGCCGGAGGACTCATCTTCTCATGTGTGATATATATGGCATTTTCACAGCAGTTGTAAGTGGTTACAGTAGCGTACGAAAATTTTTGTGCAAGTTCCTTTAGCCAATACTTGAGGCATAGTAAGGGCGACACCGGCAAAACCAGCAGATTGTAAGCACGGCTCTTTTTTTCAAAGAGATAAAAAGAGTGTTGTTGAGTTTTAAATTAGCTTTGGGGTAGGTTCATATCATTCTGTGACACAAGTTGTCACTATTATTTTTTCTTTTTTGTGGCTGTCTTGAATCAACGGTAAAGTTGTCTCGGTGTGACCTATAAGTCACAGATTCGAGCTACAGAAGCAGTAGGGTAGGTTTTCTTTTTTCGAACCCCACGTGACGGTACCAGGCTGTCTTTGTCTTTTTTTTCTTTATGGCTGTCAAATTTGTCCCAGAGAAATATCTTCAATGCTGTGTTGCTTACTTATTGGATGGAGAGGGATATGTTTATTTATGTACACTTTAATTTAAAGTGACAAATTGATACCATTTGATTGAAATATGAGCGTGGTTTATTTGCTATTGGACCAGTGGAGCTTCTTGGTTTAGAAATTGCTTGCTACTTGTAATTTAACTTTTATGATTGAACGTCTAAATGAACAACTTTAAAATATAAAGTGGACGTGTTTGATAAAAAATAGATCAATTCTAATATTAGCAGCAAAGATAAGCTATAACTAACAATTAATTTAGTTAGAAGAAGACTAGGGATGTGAAAATAGTTTTGTTTGTAACGAGTCTCATTTGTTTTACTACTGCATTCCTCCTTTATTGTGTCTGATTTTGATGGTATGAGAAAAACTGTATAATACTAATATTTGGGTACGCTCGTATCTCGAGTTTATTATTCGAATAGTCATTCAACTAATGAAAATTACCTAGTAAAGTCATGTTTATTTTGTTTGTAACTAAAAAGTTACTTAACTTATGTCTATTTCTTAAACTTTCGATAGCATGGTCATTCAACTATTCGAAATAACCTAGTGGGCATTTGGACATAAGAATTATAAAATTTCAGAAAAAAGTGAAAAAAATTTCAAGTGAAAATGGCAACGCAACATTTGAGTTGTGTTTGGACATGAATATAATTTTGGGTTGTTCTTCAATTTTTGTGAGTGATCTGAATTTTGAAAAATAGTTTTTTGGAGTTTTTTAAATTTTCAAAAAAATTCAAAATTCATCTTCAAGTAAAAATAAAAAATTTCATAGAAAAGGTCCACCCCGAAACCAAGGGGGTACTAACTAACAGCTGAGTCCTCTCCGAACCGCTTTTTTAACAACCTCTTATGATTGATTCACTTCCTCCAAATACGGATTTCAAAAAAAAGTGAAAAAAAATTCGAAAAAAATGAATCTTTTTTATGGCCAAACGGGCTAGTAAAGTCATGTTTCTTTTGTTTGTAAATGAAAAATCACTTAACTATGAATATTATACTCAAAATCACTCAATTAAATTTCTACCAAGCAGAAAATGTGATATTTTCGATTGTGCATAGGAAATCAGGAAAATGATATTTTATGATGTTAATTTGTAAGGTTAAATTGATTCACTCAATTTTTCCTGAACCCAATGCACAAGAATTCTAAAAACGATGTTAGAGAATTCAAACACTTAAAATTAAAATTGTTAGAATTGGCTTCTTTTATTAGAGAATTCAAACACTTAGTTGTTAGTAGTTCTCAACAGAAGGGAGCCCAAAAAATTGAATGCAGATGATGTTTTATGTGCGTGTTACACTAGCCATAAGTCTACTAGAAGTACATATGTTGCGCCTCCTTTCGCTATTTTTGATTGTCTTGGTCGAAAAATTTGAATCTTTTGAGCAGATTGTTTTCTCTCTAACGATCTTTTTTTAATAGAAGTATGTGAAAAAAGCCTCGACCTTTTCTTGTTCTAACTTTCGAACAAAAAGATTGAAGAAGATCACTCTATGCAGCGATACCTTCATTATGATTCCGCTCAATAAAAAAACTTTTATAGCTAGATTATATTATTATAGAATCACAAATTTTAAATATCTTATAACCATACAACAAATATCATGACATATTTCTATTTTTCTTTTAACTTAACATAAAAACATTTGAACCACAACCAATTGGGGTTGCCAGCGAAAGATATTGGAAATCTAAACGTTATAAAATTTGGGAAAGAGGTTTCTAGGGTTAGGGCTGAGAAGAATCTCTCTCTCACATTTTCAGCTGCTTCCGATTGTAGATGGCACCTCCAGAGATTGATGGTCGAGGGGAAAAAAGAGTTGGAAGAGGATAGTGGTAATGGAGTAGTTTCAAATGTCGCTGGTTCTGATTCTGATTCTGATTGTGATTCTGATCACGATTATGGTATGTATGTTGGAGGTCGCAGTATGTCCCGGAAACTTCCGGAGGAATATAATCGGCAGGTGGATGAGAGCGAGGTGCGTACCCTTATTTCATACTTATGACCTCTAAATTCAAGTGTTAGTAACTTGATATTGAAACTGATACCTCATAGTTCGGGTGTTTTTCTTCTTGTCGGGTGTTTTTTTTTTTTTATCTGTCCTTTTGTTCGTGTATTATGCAAAATAGGGTTTTGATATCAATTTGGATTTGCCATTGGGGGTTAGTATGGTGGCTCCAATTAATCCACAATGGGGTTCCGAGAACATCCCAAGATATACCGAGCTTTCTCGCATGGCCATTGACGATTTCAATTCACAGAATGTAAGAAACTTTTTATATGATTGCCTTATCCTTAGAGAAAAATGTTATTCTCTCTGACCCTTTTAATTTGGCTTTCTTGTATTTGTTAGAATAAAAGGTACGAATTTGTCAAAAATTTGACTGTGAACACATCACTTGCTGCTGGGTTGTGGTGTCGTGTCACCTTTCAAGCCAGGGATGCTGATGATGCTACAACTGATGCTCTAAAGACCTTTCAAACATTGGCGTGGTGGGGAATTAATGGAGACAGAGAGATTAGAGAAACCATCTGTGGGTAAAGTTAAATTTTTTAATATGCTCTTCTCCCTTGTTACTTACAATGCCTATATATGCAACATGATTATGCTAAGTATATACAAACTTGCAGTGTTTGTGCCCTCTTAGGATTATTCTCTAGCATACCACCCATTGATTTATGAATGTGCATTTTTCTTTAGATCTGTTATATTCGAATATGCCAAAATTTATTGCTAATATTGTAAAAATTATGTTGCTATTATTGTGTGTGCTTGCCGGCAACATCCAGTACACCAAAAGGATAACTGCTCAAATCTTCATTGTCAGACCCAACCAACATCATGCATTCTTTCCATATTGTTAAATGAGAGAAGGAATGAAAATAGATGCATTCTGATCATTAGTTATTTCGCAACAAGGATGTTATCTAATTCACTTTTAAGAACTTCGCTTCCTTTATAGGCTGTAGTAAGGGTTGGTGCCACACGAGGTTCTGGGTCACCCAAAAAAGTATCAGAAGTCCAATTGGTGATAAGTATAACAACAAATAATTAACATCTCCCTGATCTTTTAGCTTATCAAAGACTAACTTAAGTGAAATTATCCTTGTAGAATATCTTCTATCAACATGGCTTCCCAAGCAATTGGCATTTTGGACTATTTCGATACTCGTGGTTTGATCTCGCTTGGTGGATATATTTGTTTGGTCGTATTGGAACTCCCAAAGGCATTTGCAAGTCTTTGGTCTCTTCCACAATTTTGATGGAGACTTGAGATTCTTGGAAATTCATGTCCATGTGCATAAAAGCCGTGGGTGCAGCTGAGTTTCATGTCTTTGACTGTTGATGGTTCTTTTAGTTGTCTCTGACCTTACCTTGTCTAATTGCACTACAAGAAATGAGGGCTTTTGTGCCAACTAAGTCACTACTGAAGCTCAAAACTTGCCTCGAATGACCTTTAGTGGCGATTTGCAGTCGCTATAGTTGAGTATCTTTTAGTTGCGACTTGTATAATATATATTAGCTGCGACATTGGTCGCCACAAGAAACATTCCTTTTCAGTGGCAGCCCTAGTCGCCACAAATATACCTCTGTAGCAGCGATCCTATGTCGTCGCGGGTATTTGTTGGTTTATTGTAGCATACATTTGGTGGCGACTGCGGTTGCCCCAAATACCAATTTCATTTTAATTAATTTATATCAATTGTATATCTCTATTAGTTTGCCCAACAATATACCAGCGACCATCACCAATTTGCATACATTTCTCAAGAAGTCTTTTATGAACTTTTCATTGATAAAAGTCATAATATGGAAAAACTTCATAGTACATTATCATTATAGAAAAACTTCATAATGCATTTTAATTGTATATACACAAAAAAGGACCCCAAAGACTTAGCCTCTTTCTTCGCATTATGGTCAAATTGATCTGGGGAGAATTGTATCTACATTTTTTCACTTTACCATAACTATAATTGCCCTTGCGAATATTCTTGTTTATGAGAGAATTCACATGATTATACTGATCAATGCTGTTGTGATATGTGTTATTCTTTGTTTTGTCATTCTTTGTTGTGTTAAGAAATGAATTACAAAATCCATTTAGCTGCAGTTTTGATGTTGTTCAGGCAGAGTAGAAACATGGCAAGTTTCCCATGAACAACAATTTTTAGGAACACTCTTTCCTCATAAACTGGAGGGGAGCCTTGGAGCACCAGTAAAGTTGTCTCCGTGTCACTTGTACATCATAATCTATTTCCCTCTCTTTGCTATAAATGTGTATTTCTATTTGTCTTTTGTCAGAAATTTCTCATTTTATTATGAGTTTGAGCTTGTTCTTGCCATAATCTATTTTTTTCATTTTCATCATGATTATACCCTCCTGGAACCAAATGAAAGATCTCCACTTTCTTTTCTTTTTTCCTTCTTGATGATGGCAAGGATCTTTGGTACGGAAGAAAAGAAACAATTCATTTAGTTTTTTCTCTTCCCATCTCATTTTTTCTTTTCTTCCAAGAAATGATTTTGAACTCATTCAGTTTTCGTGGTTTTCTGACCAGGCAATCTGATGTTATAAATTACTCAAAGAGTACACGATTCGTTGCAAGAGCTTCTTGCATTAGTGAAAAGATTCCAGCTTAGCTGGAAACAAGGACCAAACGAAGGGACTAGGTCGCCCCAAACGCCTATCTGTGGTGACTTTCAGCATGTTCCTTTGGAAAATTCTTTAGTAGGACATAAGTTTTGTTTCACATCCACATAATGTTATACCTAAAACATTCAACTCCCTTGTCGTTGCAACTTGTCTATTTCGATCGCAAGGTCTGCATTTTCTGGTCAAGCCTTCAAGGTGTTTGCTTTGTGCAGGTTGGAACTTCCAAATTGTTTTATATACAGACAAATGATGAGAAAATTGATGCTTTAAATTTATTCTGGGTCTGTCCTGCTCTGCTTTTCTTAGTTGTAATTATCATGTTATTTTTGGCAGCGACCTCCTGATTCCAATGTTGATGTGAAAGCTACGCAGTGAACTAGTCATCTCTTTAAACTCTTATCTACTATCTTAATTATTATTGAGAATGTAGTGTCATTTAGTTGTGTTATTTCTAAGACATGAGAAAAAAGTGTTGTGATTTGTCTTCTAAGCTTGTAGTTTTCTTTAAGAACGTAGGGTTATCTGCGTTTTATTACTAAGACAAGGCTCAGTTGAAGTAGCTAAACGAAAATAGTGGCCAACTTCAGTGAGATGTCTATACTTTACCTTAAATTTTATTCTAATCATGCGTACGTGGATGGTGTGATAAAATAGCTACTGTTGAGTGTAGTCTGTATAATCATTTGAACACCTCAACTGTTAAAATGGGATATTTGCTTTGTATTTAAGCTGAAAATTCAAAAAAGTGAATCCTATATCTCTGTAGAATAGGATAATGACATTATTTCTCTTTAAAAGAAAGGTGTAGTACCCCGTGTTAAGATTACAAATCCCTCTCTCTTGTCACTCTCACACATAAGGCAATAAACCAAAACATGCTTTAATAGTAGAAAAAGAAAATACAAAGAAAGAGAGAGCAAGAAAATCTTACTTTCATTTCTTTGGGAAAATTTTGTCTCAGGACTTGTCTCTCTCTTTACTCTGGCCTTTGTCTTCAAAGCATTGGCCACTCTTTGCAGCAGCAGAGACCCCCTTCTGCTACTAATGTTTTTTGTTTGTTTCTTTCTTTTCAAAGGCACAGCCTGGGAACATTTTCTGAGTACAAAAATCATCATTATCTTATCTGTCCTTCGCTGCTACTACCCGTCCTCACTTGGAGTATATAAATACATACATGGACCACGTCTAAAGAACCACGTCTAAATCTAACCTTCTGCTTTAGTTTTTTTGCTCCTATGCAATACTAGTTTCTACAACAATATGCATAGTACAGATAAGAGCGTACCATATAAGATTGAACAATCAAGGAGCAAAATAACAAATGGCTAAAACTTTAGCTTTTGTTATAATGCTTCATGAAATATTGATTCAGCTAAAAGATCAATTGTTGACCTGACAAAACGCCTAGCCAAAGCACATAATTTTCACCATGCAGTGAAATAACACTTGCAGTTCTAAAAAAACATACTTTGCATATAAATGAAACATAAGCATATAATAGTAGTAGCAAAATGACATATTGGGATGTTCTTGAATAATAGTGCTAACATACTATGCAATAACTAAATAAAGTTGGCAACTTGGCTAAACAGAGAAGTTGATAGAGCCCCAAATGGGATAACTCAAAGTTGTCTCTCTAACAACAAAAACATAACAAATCTTTCAAGCTTTCCTTTTCGAATGCACTTCTGTTAGGAGCTCCCTTCCCCTTTTTGATTCCGCTGCTGCTAGGAGCCAATTTTCCCTTCTCCTTTTTGGTTCCACTGCTGTATATTAAGTCCTTTCTAACTTTAGCATAACCTCCATCCCCCCATTCATTACTTCATATGTTCTTAATCAAGTAATATTTTATTTCATTCATAATACTCCATCCTATTATAAGAATAAAATGTCTATCATAAGCACCCTACAATAACGAAAATAATAGTAGTTAATTTTAATTTCTTTCAACACTTTTATACTATAAGAATAAAAATAGTACATACTTCTCCTTTGAAATTGGCGAAACTGTGATAGATATCGATTGCACCAATCATACGTTGGTATGCAAACACTTGATTAATTTCTTCTGCAGTGACCAATTTCTCAGAATCCTTCCTATGTGAATCCCTAGCATTAATACACACACGATTGACATGTCCAATTCGATATCTCGGTTTCTACCATGCATGTATCACAAAAAACAAAGAAACTATTTCATATTTTAAAAATATAAAATATTTTTGAAGAGGGAGAAACATACATACATCAGGGATAGGAGTAATATCATCTTCATTTGTACTTCCTCTTCTGAGATAGTCACAATGTTTGAACAAACCAAAATCCCTTGCGTATAGAAGAGCATCAACATGCGAGAACCAAAATAACACCCGACTCGATCTGTTCTGTGGTGTGTGTTTTCATAATTAAAGTTTATTGGCACTTGATCTGCAATTTGTTGTATAAAAAGTTAAACAGGGTATTCACTGAGTTCTCTATTTGCAAGAGAATTTAGTGAATCCCCTGTTGAACTCTCTATACGACAAATCGCAGATCTAGTGCCAATAATCTTTAATTATGAAAAGAAACAACACAAAAAAGATCGAGTCGAGTGTTATTTTGGTTCGCATGTTGATACTCTCCTCTATGCAAGGAATTTGGTCTGTTCAAAGAAGGTGACTATCCAGAAGAGGGAGTAGAAATGAAGATGATATCCCTCCTATCCCTAATGTATGTATGTTTCTCCCTCTTCAAAAATATTTTATATTTTCAAAATATCAAACTTATCTCTTTGTTTTTTGTGACACGTGCATGGTAGAAATCGAGATATCGAATTGGACATGTCAATCGTGTGTGTACTAATGTTTGAATTCACATAGGAAGGATTCTGAGAGATTGGTCACTGCAGAAGAAATTAATCAAGTGTTTGCATACCAACGTATTATTGGTGCAATCGATATCTATCACAGTTTCGCCAATTTCAAAGGAGAAGTATGTACTATTTTTATTCTTATAGTATAAAAGTGTTGAAAGAAATTAAAATTAACTACCATTATTTTCGTTATTGTAGGGTGTTTATACGGGACGCATTGCTGGTAAACCGGATTCTTATGATAGACATTTTATTCTTATAATAGGATGGGGTATTATGAATGGAATAAAATACTACTTGATTAAGAACATATGAAGTAATGAATGGGGGGATGGCGGTTATGCTAAAGTTTATGAACGGGGTGATAAATGAGGCGATTCACTGAATTCTCTTGCAAATAGAGCCGATACGGCTTCTCCCGTACTATATGCATAGCACACATCTATAAAATAAAAAAATAGAATAAAGTCTAATAATAGTAATGAACTACAGTAATAATTTTCGTTGAGGATTGGTAACATTTAACTAAAAACATCAGCACAAAGTTTTGACAGTAAAAACATAAGGTTGTGATATAGCTATACCTAATTCGAGATCGATTAATGCAAAAACTATAAATAAAGGACCAAGATCTCCTAGGAAATATAAAAGATTAGTTTGTGAGGTAAAATGAAGAAAACAGAATTCAATCTCCATATAGCAAAATAATAACAGCAAGGAATTTTGACAATGCTTCTACATACATTCATTCTGCTCTTGCTTCATAATACATTCAGATCACCTATAGTATTCTTATGGTCAGCTAACAAGCCATGTGACCTCGAGTTGAACAAGTACTGATACTCTGTTACCCTTACATTAACCCGCCTTCTAATACTCATGTTTTTTTCTCTTCAGTACTATTCTGCCAAAACAACGTCCCCCATTTTCTCTTTCATGTTTTCTGTATGTTAATACTGTACATATTAGTAGCTGCAACAGTATCCTATCTCAGCTTAACAAAAAATTATCACCATCATTATCATTCCTATCAACAACTAAGCACTGTCTTTGCTCAAATAATGGACTCGTAATGTGGTCACAGATTCTGTACCTAGTCTCAAAAAGATCGTTCTGGTTCTGGAAAATCAAAGCTTTCTCAGTTTGGGGGTGCTACTCTAGGTCTAGGCGGTATTTCAGTAAATCTAGAGAGGGATTAATCTTCAAGAATAATGGTGGGTTACCTCATGAGTAGAACTGATCTCACACATCCCATCATATAATTTCTCAACCCATTACATCGTATAGAAAAGTACTCCTTATGTCACCGATTTATTGATGATTTTTTTTTTTTCGAGATTCAAACTACTTAATTTTTGAACATTAAATCTTTTGGTTTTTGAAATAAAATATACATGTATTTTTGGAAACTATTTAAAAAGTCACAATATCCAAAAGACGTGAAAAAATTGCAATGACTAGTTTAACTCTTAAAATTTAAACATCGTCATATAAATTGGGACGGAGAGTATTATGACATACTCAATATATTATCACAAAAACATATATCATACTTACTCATGTGGCCTTGCTCTCCGACGTTTGGAAGAAGTATCTTACTTTCTTTCAAACTAAACTCTACATCGTCTGCATGCTCATCTGCCATGTTGACTACAAAAAGAAAAAGGAGAATAAGCCACACACAAATTCAAAGAAACGAACAGTGATTCTTACAAATCTTGAAAAACACCATATCTAATTGAGAACAGTGGTTTATAACTCCACTAAAACATTCTTTCTTTGATATTTGGAAAGACATCTTTTTTTCCCCAGATTTTTTAAAAGAAAAAAGAAACCAATCACACATTTTTGTCAACCTACAAATTTCTACTAACTTGTATAAACTCACAAACCCCAATAGTTCAACGTAAGAAAGATTGAGCTCCAGAAAAATGAGAAGATCTTGAAAAAAAATCTAGAGAGAGATGTGAGAGAGGAGAGAGAGAGCAGAGCTTACCGCTCAATGGAGAAGGCAACGGAAGATGAGTGCAAAACAAATAGTAGAAGTGAAATTTAAAAGGAGAAGGTGATGGTAATTTGCATTAGGGCAAAATTTAAGTGGTCACAAATAGAAAGAAGAAAAATTTCTTATTCTTCTTCTGAGTATATTCCAAATAGGGAATAAGAGGTCCTATTTATAGGAAAATACATTGTTCTACATTTGGTTTCCACCAAATAAATTTAGTTTTCAACTTAGTTTTCCCAACTAAATTGGAAAACTACTTGCTGGGACATCCACCAAAACTGGTGGTTCATAACATGACATAGGAATTTTATTATTTCTTTTTTAATAAATTTGAAACTAGAACCTAAAATCTCTTTTTAAGTTGGAGGGATATTATTCAGTCCACCATAATGTTTAAATAAACCCAATAATCATAAATTTTCTTCACTTACAAGTTGATGGTATTATGTGGGGCGAATTTAGATAATAAATCCCTAAATGAATATAAATAGCTAAAGAAATAAAGACATCTCCATGACCAACAATCTTTAAAAAAAAATTAATGAATTTTGGAAGTAGAAGAATAGTTTATCGTTTTTTATATGGACATGTTTTGAATAAATATTGTAAGTTAGGTTATACCAAAAATTGCCTCACTAGTCGCAATTTACGAGCTGAAAGAATCATGAAGTACAAAATAACTATATTAATAAGTTTTAATGTACTATTTTAATTATTTTTCATTTTCCTAAAATTCTTCTAAGCAAATGTTATTTCCATCGTTCTATTTTATTTCGTCGGCAAATTTTTTGAAATAGTTAGCAAAAAATTTTGAAATGTTTTTTCTTTCGAAATGTAGTTAGCAAATTTAGATCTTTGATTTGCATAAGAGTAAAAGAAGTAAAGTATTTTTGGTACGCATAATATAAATTTATGCTCCATAAAATTTTAAATAATGAGCGTTGAATGCATTTAAAAAAAGGTATTTCACGTCTCTGTTTTTTAAATAGGAAATAATCCTATTTAAAATTAATCAAAGTTTAATCTTTTTTCAGGTAAAAATGAAATTTGAACAAAAACACCCTTAAAACCCCAAAAAAACCAGTATAGTATGCTGGAGTTCGAATTTTTTATATATGAAATTCCGGTATAATGTGCTGGAATTTCATAAGGTACTAGAGTTCCAACATAATAAGCTGGAAGTTTATACGCGGGAATTCTATAATCAGTATATTATTTTGGAACTTTTCGTGTTTCAGCTAAAATAATGATTATTCTTTAATAACTTTTTAAACATTGACTATTTTTCGAGGTCCGAAAATTGACTAGCCCACCTTATTTTTACCTTATATTTTGTTCAGTTTTACTGCACTTAGGGGACATTTGGTTTAAAACACGGTCTGCATTACAAATACTATAAGAGAATCACCTATACAAATTTTGGATGAATACATTAGTTACATATTTGGTTTCCTTTCCTTCTTCCACCATGTCATATAAAGGCTCCCAATAAATGTAAAAGAGAACAAAAATAGCCCATTGTGTTTCTAAATCTTCTCTGAATCCCACGCATAGCGGGAGTTTAGTGCATTGAACTGTTCTTTTTTTCTTTAATGAGGTTAGAGTAAGCATAAGCAAAAGTAGGGCAGGGCCTTAACGGGCAGGCAGGGGACAAAGGGAAAGTGTTAACTTACGGGTTCGACCGAACTCAATAACTTTTTTGCTTAGATATTATATTTATATTTAAAAATCTATTAAATATGTATAAATACTTAATTGCGAACCCAGTAACTAACGAGCTATGAATTTAATTGCAAATTCAGAACTCATAAACTTAAAATTCTATCTCCACCACCAAGAGTGGGTCAAGGAAATATTTAAACGAGACAGGGCAAGAAAATACTTAAATGGCGCAAAGCAGGGCAAGGTAGGGCGGGTCAAAAACAAATTGTAAGAAACTATTGTTTCTATAAATACGAAATTTGAATGCTACTGCTATGCAAAAATGAGTTATTATAATTATCTCATGTTAAATGTTATCAGATTTTAAAGGTTGGCTCTTATATGTTATACTGTGATGGATGAGTGGGTAGGTGGGTTAGGTGCATGTTTTGTTACCCTTTTATATATAATTTTACAGGAAAAGAAAATTTAGAAAAATTTACACTTTTATATGCAATTTTCATGTTATATATAGGAATATTTGTTTTAATCTAGGATAAGTAGGTGATTTGGATTTCTTTTTTCCATTTTCCTTCGCAATAAAGTTTGCTAATTTCCATTTTGTAAACTTCATATTAATCTTGGTTTTCTGACTTTTAAAGAAACCTACGTTCTCAGCATAAAAAGCATGCAGACTTTTACAGGGACAATAAGTATTTCTTTTTCTAGCTATACAAATCTCTGACATTTTTGTATATCAATTTGACTATTCTAAGTTGAAAGACACTCCATAATTGTAAAAAGAATCACATAATAATAATAATATGAGGGATTTTATTAACAGTGTCATATTAGAGAAAGCTACTACTACTACTTTTTCAAAATTCCAAGAGCTTTCCTTTGTACTACTCCTACTTAAGGGTCGCTATTGGTCCGGTTCACACTGGTCGGGACCGATGTGAACCGGACCTTTTTACAGGGGGAGCCGGTCCCGGTCCCGGTCACGAAACGGTCTAGGAGTTTGGGACCGATAAGACCGGATAAAAAATAGTTCGGAATCAGCCAGTACCGGGCAGGATCAATAAAAAAAAAGGTGGGGGCTCTATAATAATAATAATATGAGGGATTTTATTAACAGTGTCATATTAGAGAAAGCTACTACTACTCCTACTGGTTCAAAATTCCAAGAGCTTTACTTTGTACTCCTCCTAATACAAATACTCCATGGTTAAAATTCCAAGATCTTTCCTTTGTTTCATTAATCTGGTATTTAAATTCCAAGAGATTTAACCATGTATGTGATGCACTGTTCGTCACGTCCCCATCATTCTCTGCCTATCCAGCTGGACTGTGCTTCATCCATTGCCCTCGATGAAATGCTGGACAGCGAAAATGGATGCAATTCAATGAAAAACCAGTACTAATGAATTTATTACTTTACGCCATGTACCGTCGTATACTGTCCTAGCCATTAATGCATTGCGTAGTCTTATTCCTTTATTAGGAATGGAGTTTTAAAAGCTTTTCTTTTATTTCCAGTTTTCCTGTGATTCGAAGTTGAAACAGGGAAGAATCAAATCTTTACACGTCATGATAAATCTTGGTAAAAGCTCAGTGTTCCAAGCAGAAGAAAGAATACAAGGTAAAAGCAAGTGTAAGTGGGAAAATTCTTGAGTTACTCAAATACAGGTGTCCAAGTGGAACTATACAAAACTGTGAAACATTATTGTAGATGGCATGAAATAAAGAGCATCATCTTTCATCTTTGAGCGTGCAAAAGATATAAATATGTCTTTTTGGAAACTGCAATCTTTTGTGTGTCTTTCACGATTTCCTTTTGCTGTTTCAGGTAATCCATTTCCTGTACGTATGTATAAATAAAGCTGTATTACAAAAGATGAACACCCACTGTACTATCATTATCTTTTCTTTCAGACTAGTACGATATATATATATATATATACTTTCTGATCGCTGTACCCTAAACGCAATGGCACTCACCCACTCACTCTCTTTCTGCAGTAGTTGTACTGTATTTTAACCTCATATGAATCAGTTTCCTCTTTAAGCTCTGAGGTTTTTGCTGAAAATCGTGGACAAAGGCTGTGTTTAACGTTTAAGTAGTACTAAGGTGAAAAGCCTTAGACTTCTCTCTCTCAACATTTAAACACAATGGTACTCATCCACTCATGACTCTCTTTCTGCAGTAGTTGTACTGCATTTTAACCTCATATGAATCAATTTCTTAAACCCCCATTTCGGCATTTGTCTTTGTGTAGTAGTTAGTATCTATATATCTAATAAGTAAGCTTTTGGGTTTTAAAAAATAGCTTTAATTTCTGGGAAAATGTATTCTTATTATGATCCTTTTCTTTGCTTTTCAGCAGACCATGAAATTCTGCATAATGCAAAGATGAACATTACCAAATGCAAAGATGAATATCGGTTTAGTTTGATGTTGAAGTGTCAATACCAAATCAAATACATGTCAACCTTTTAAATCAATTTAATTCAATTTGGAGCTAAGTCAAATATATGTCAGGCTTTTAAAGTTTTTCCTCTTTAAGCTCTGAGAAGTTGGTGCTTTTCAGTTTTCAGATTTCTGGTATAGTTAGAAAAAGAAATACTTATTGTCCCTGTAAAAGTCTGCATGCTCTTTATGCTGAGAACGTACGTTTCTGTAAAAGTCAGTATCTTTTATTTTTTGTCTTCTCTTCTTTTATTTTTGACGTACTCCCTCCATTCATTTTTCTAAATTCAGAAAATCAAGATTAATATGAAGTTTACAGAATGGAAATTAGCTAACTTTATGGGGAAGGAAAATGGAAAAAAGAAATCCAAATCACCTACTTATTCTAGATTAAAACCAATATTCCTATATATAACATGAAAATTGCAAGCTTGTGCCAAAATTTCTAGAATTATGCAAAATTAGAGAATTATCATGTATCAAGGAGAAATTTTTGTCGTAGAATGATATTTCAATATGTCATAAAATCGTTAATTTGTTCAACTCTTGTTAACATAAAAGTTTATTATTCACTCCAATTGGATGAAGGAAATAGTGTGGAAATTCCTAAAAAGATGAAAATATCGATAAAATCGACCCAAAAAATTGATATAACTGGTTTGGTTTCCTTTTTGATAAATCCAAACCATGAAACCCCATTTGACTTTACGTTTTATGTGCCAAAAGACTGATTTTTTGTAGAAGGTGTGTTTGGTACTAAGAAAAATAATTTTTGTTTTAAATTTTTTTTATTTTTGGTTGTTTTAAATATTTTGAAAAATATTTTTTCTCATGAACTTATTTGGAGGAAATATTTTCTAATTTTTTTTTTAAATCTTCCGCCTCCTATTTCTCATACCCACCCTCAACCCCGCTCCAACCCCACCACCCTACCCCCAAGATTACCCTTACCCTCACCACCGCTACCCCCGCCCCTAGACCCTGACCTACCATCTTCTTCTGTCCTTATTCATTTCGTCTCCCATATTGTTTGCCTATATTATATATATTTTTTGAAACTATTGTTTGATACCTAACTAATAGTGTCGCGCGCCCCGACAGCAAAGCGCGCGCAGACCCTGATGCTCATGACAAAGTTGCTGCTACTGGACTTGCTCCTACATTGTAGAAGTCTAAATCCTTTTCATTGTAAATATAGAATAGATTTACTTTATTTTCTCTTAGTATGCATTTACAGCTTTCATAGGTCAACTCCTGTAACATAGGTTTATTTTTTTTAAGCATTATTAGGAGGGAACAAGCATTCAAACATTCAAGCAAGCAATCATTTCTCTGTACTGGTTTCTCTCCCCCTCGATGCCACTGTAGCTTTGTAATAGCTTTCAGCATTTTCAATACAATCAGCATTCATCATCAATTATTGCTTTTAATTCTCTCGTTGCCTAAGATATTGATTTTTCCGCACGGCACTGACATTCTAGTATAGCGTGCGGAGGGGACCTTAGTTGGCGGACGGCAATCGTTCTGACATTGATTGCCTAGCCTTCCGTCGCCCTTCCATAGAACCTCAGGAAGGCACCGCGTAATAGTTGGTACCAGAGCCTAGGCTCGACATCGGACGAGGGAACGCATTGCCAACCATTTCTAACCATGGTGAACTATGGGGATCGGATCACCGTCCTCGAACAAATAGTTGACGTACTACGGCCCATCGTAGATACGACGCCTGATTTAAAAATCAGCCTAGTGCAAAGGTTGGACGACCTGGACCGCAAGATGCGGCAGGCCGAAAATGACACTGCAAACATCAGTCGGGACTTTGAGGATGACCGTCAAACAACAGCCGTCGAGATAGCTGGCATTCATGGCAAATTCGAGGACCTCCAACAGGAGCGTGCTCAGGATTTGGCCCAACGTGAACAAGAGGCAGACAGAATCAATGTCATGCAGCAAACCATAGACAACTTGACAGGCTAGCTCAGCGTTGTCAATGCTGCCCTTCAAAGCCTGCTAAGAGGAGGTGACAACCATATCGGGGGATCCATGAACATTGCCCCTGTGCCACAAAAGTTGAAAATTCCGGAGCCAAAGCCATAAACGGAGCCCGGGATGCTAAAGAAGTGGAAAATTTCATATTCGACATCAAACAATACTACGATACATGGTAGCAACTGCTGCCATGTATCTTCAGGGCAATGCTAAACTCTGGTGGCGAGTGAATGAAGCCATCAGGGCCGGTGAAGACAACCTCCAGACATGGGCGGAACTAAAGGCAGCCATACGCCTGCAGTTCTTCCCTGAGAATGTGGAATACAATGCGCGGAGAAAACTACGGGAGCTCCGCCAAACCAGATCAGTGCGGGAGTACGTGCGGGACTTCTCTGCGTTCATGCTAAACATACGAGACAATAGGGGACAAAGACAAACTTTTCGCATTCATAGAAGGTTTGAAACCTCATGCCCCTGCAGAGCTCCAACGACAGAGGGTAGATACCCTGCCCAAGGCAATCCAAGCTGCAGAATGCCTTGGGGATTATCATTTGGAAACTCTGAGGGACAGGTCCCAGCTAAGGCTGTGGCCCGTGGCGGGCCTGGGCCTGGCGGGCTCGTGGGTAGGGACCGGCCCGCTACGGGCCTAACGGGCCTAGCGGTTTTTTTT
>MCJB01020461.1:9293-69522 GCA_002018475.1 Nicotiana obtusifolia
GGGGGGGGGGGGGAACAGAATCCCAAATGAAATTGAGCACAAATAACAACAATAGGAGCCTATCAAAAATCATATTATTGATATATCATCAGTCAAAAGACTATTGGGAATAGCTTTTTCAATTCTTTACACTCAAAATCCATATCAAATAATACCAAAAAAAAAAAAGAAGCGTGTATCCCAGTTATCATATCATTAGTCATAAAAAAGAGATTAACACAGTTTTTTTCTCTACCTTGTTCTCTTCTTTCGTGTTCTTCGTCTTCTTTACACAAAAGGAAAAGAAAATATGAAGAAAAGGCCTTTTTAGAGAGAGAGAGAGAGAGAGAGAGAGAGAGAGAGAGAGAAAAGTGTAAATAATGTAGGATCCTAAGCAGGTGGAGAGGGACTAATAAGAGAGAAAAATATGAGAGAGAGAAAAAAAATCTGAAACGGATAAATATACTGAAATGCCGTCCTACCAATGTATTCAAGAAGAGATATCAGCCGTTGGATTAGAATTAATTAAGAAAGTCAAAAAATATGGACCACTTTTACTTGTTGTCCCCACTTAACTAAAACAGTACCACGGACTACCAATTCTTTTTGTTTTTTTAGAAAAAATGGTAATGTGTTCACTCTTTTTCGAGGGACAAGGAAAGGTAAAAAATTCAATTTTTTCTTATTAAAAAGGTGATAATATGTTCTCTCTTTTTAAGGGAGACATGAAAAGGTAAAAATTATTATTACCAAAGTATATTGAATCGCTCTCCTTAACTTTTTTATTTTTTTTATTTTTTTACTGGAAAAGTTGGATCGAAGAACAGTAAAAGTGATGGTGACAAACCTTATTACATCTCTAAGATTTAATGAAAATAGATCTTGCAATTTATTATAAGTAAAATAAATTGAGGTGCGTTTAAATTGACTCATTATGTTATAAGAAAATAAAATATAAACCTTACAATTTTAATATGTAGAATACAAAAGATATTCCTCCCTTTGAAATTTGAAGAGTAGTTTTTTCTTTCTCTCTTTTTATTTTTTAGACAATATATTACACAAAAATACGTTTATTTTTTTATAAACATGTCTTCTAAATACAATTTTTACTATAAGTGTTTATCTAAAATAAATACTCCGGTACTTTAGTGACAATTTTAGATAAAATTTGTTACTCTATACCATAGTGCTTTCAGAAATTTATATATCAAGGTAATTTATTAGCAAATATTCTTTAATGGGTTATTAAGTCTATAAAATTAGTTTATTGAAAATTCTATATGCTAAAATTTTGCATTTGGGTATTAATAGTTGTAGACTGTTCCTTTTTATGTTAGGCTGGGTTTTAAATTTTTTTGACTCTGGCTCATAGGTAACAGATTGACAAGCAATATAAGTGATTAAGAAGTTACCAAGAATTAAGGCTTTGTTTGAACGTCTACTAAGCATTAAATTTTACTGAAATATATTCTCTTTAGATTCTTTATAATAACACTAACCTTGAAATTCAAAATTAGTAAAAAAATTAAACACAAATGGGATCTAGTTGCACCGAAAACATAAATAAAGAAAAAAGAAAAGGATAAAGTTAGTAGAAGTTCATGCTGGAACTAAAATCGGCCAGTTTGGAGTGGTGGGCGTAGTTTGGGCAAACCCAAAAATTCAAATCAAAATCTGAATTTTTTGGATTTTTGGTTTTTATTTTTAGATTCCGGATTGAATTTTGAATTTGATTTTTAAAATATTTGGATTTCGGATAGAATAATGGATTTGGTACTTCGGAATTTTGGATATCTAAAAATCCAAAATTTTATACGTTATATTTAGTCCATTAACCATATGTCAATAGTAACAAGTTCAACGCTCTATTCATTAGGTATTATTTCATATATTTAATATTAATCACTGTAATAATATTTTCTATTTGGATATAGTTTACTATAGTTGCTCCTTATCAGTTGTATTAATGTCTCTGTTGCAATTTTTTGATAATAATTTTATTATTTGAATACTTTATTTGGATGATTGCGGGGAAAATAAAGAACTTTTCAGGCAATTTAACATGAGTAGTTCATTTGGATATTTTATTTTTATAAAAAAAAAAACATCTCAACTTATAAGCTCAAACTCGAAAATCCAAAAAATTCAAAATATCCAAACCGATTAATCCGAAATCAAACTTAAAAGATTTGATCCAATACGAGCTTATTTAATTGGATCTGAATTGTCAGTTCTTCAATCCGAAAATCTAAAATCCAAATCGAAATTTTCATATTCAAGTCGAATTGTCCAAATGCACACCCATAGCCAGTTGGTCAACTGGAATTAAGTGTTGGGAAGTAAAATCACCATAATTGCAAGATACATTTATGGCAAGATAAAATCCATTCCGTTTTTGCCAATGTTCGATTTAAATAATAATGAGCAAGCAAATTCAAACAAAAACTGATATATGATAAATTAATATGGTGAAGATAAATAACAAACACAACAACTATCACAACAATCTAATGGAGTAGCACAAGTAGGATTTAGGAAGGGTAGTTTGTACGCAGGTCTTACTCTTATCCGGGAGAGATAGAGAGATTATTTTTAATAGACTCTCGGCTATAAAAAAAAAATTAGAAACAAGCGATAACAACAACAAACACAACATACATTAAAATTTTATCGTAAAAACCCTCTTTGAAGTGAATAAAAACTGTGAAAATATTTTTTTTTCACGCAATATTTATTACTTGTATTGGAGTCGAATAAATTTAAATTCATTTTATGTATGACTCACTAAAAAAAGACGCTTTATTCTCGAGCTTCAACTCGAAACTTTTGGTTAAAATTTAAAACAATAAGAATATTACTAGTAATAGTTAAAACATGTGTCATCTTTCATTTATGTCTTCTTCGTAGTAACACAAACAAATTAAATAGGCATTTAATATTTCGAAAGCGCCCGTCAAAATGAACAAAAGGGAAAAAAGTTTCTGAAATGTCGTTTTCTTTAAATGTATAATTACGTTACTGTCAAATATAAATAGATGGACAAAATAATAGGATAAGTACTTATAAGAACTCCAAATAAGAGGAGCCACCTACTCGAGCTTTTGCTTTTGCGGACACAACCAAACCCCACTACTAATATTATGAAAGTGAAAGTGAAACAAAGGGCCGCCTTATAAACTACTACTACTACTTATCAATTTACAACCTACCAAGTAACAACGAACGCTGCCGTAAAACGTTATTTCTTTATCTTTAACTAAAGGTCCTTCGATCGAATTTTTGATGTGAAATTTTTTTATTGGGATGTATTTTATTTTTTAATATAAAATTTTTTATTGTAAATTTAAATTTAATCGAATTTCAATGCGAGTATCGAACATAAGATAAAAAGCAAAAAATATTTATAGTCTTCTTTCTTTTAATAGTCATTATGTCCAAGCTAACTTACTTTCAATTATATGCTATCTCCTACTAGTACATATACTTGATAACTTTGTCGATCAAAGCTCGAACAAACAAAAATCATGTAATATTTTTGCTTTCGCTTTTTTATATATCCTAAGACCTCGTGCTTCTTAATCCACTTCTTTGGCCTATTATCACTTTTTATTTGAGAATTCGAGTTATGTATATTTACAAATATAAAAGTTTTTACATTATCGATATAACTAAAATTTCTAATAATATGCAAATATTATTATTTTTATCAAATTACCAGTAATATTTAATCAATAATTTATCTATAATTACGTTAGAAACGTCAATGCATTCATCATGATTGAAGCATATATTCCATTCCTTATTTTATTTTGTTTTTGAGAGTTAAACATTGTTATATTTGATCAACTCTTTTAATATTTTCACGATCAATTTGATGCAAAATTGTATTATTGCGCCTATTAATATTTATTTCTAACTTTTAGCCCTTTCATAAAGTAACTATTTTCATGATATCACTCGAAAAATGATTTGTCAGTTGATTTGATGTAGAGATATTACATGCCAAGATAGATATGAAGTGTATAAAATAACACGTCTACCGAAAGTGGCAATGTCGAAAATACCAATTGTATCTTATTAGAAAACACAATATAATTTTTAATTTTATCAAATATCAACCTATAGAGTTACCCCGTCAGCAATATATATCAAAGTATAATTAATCACTGAAAATTGAATACAATAATTTAAACTTTAAATATTACAATCTCGTTACTGCTTAAACTAATATAGCTTATGGCATCCTACATTAACACAAGAGAGAAACTACATATATTTGAAGTACAACTCGTATATATGCAATTGAACCGCGATATCATAATTATTAAGTACTCAAATACAATAACAATAAATTCATTGTAATTTCAGTATAATTTCTATTTTTTTTTTTTTGATTGAGTAGGTAAAGTGGTACGCACTAATGGATAAAACAAATAAAGACAATTGCGTACACGTACTATCCAATATCCACGAAGCTGGCTAGACATCCTTGCCCCACTCAAAGGCATAATTCACCGGTTGTCGTCATCTTGCTTGGCTTTCTAGTCCAACACAAGTTTTCCAAAAATTTGGCGGATTTTATTTTAAAGATTTTTTTAGTATTAATTTTATTGTATTAAAATTATATGTTTAAATTTAATATCTTGTTAATATTTTAATAAGAGTTTATATAGAAAATAATACTCCTGATTAAAAATTGTGGGTTCCATTAAACTCATAACCGAAAGACTACATTCATCGTTGCTTTCAGTTTTTTTTCTCCACCTTTCTTTTTCTATTTTTTGGGGTTCTTTTTTTTTTTTTTTGGAGTGGAGGGGGGAGGGGTGAGAGGGAGAGAGGGAGAGAGGGAGGGGGTAGAAGAGTGTACATATATTATTTTCGATTTACAGTAATTTTTTTCACTATTACTGTTTTTTGTTGTAGTAGATAATTTACATACCTCATTTTTTGGGTTATAAATAGCATTTTTTACGAGCAATTACTTACAATTATTTTTCCTATCGAGTATAAACTCTTGTTTTAGGGAGGTTTTATGTTTCTTTTTTTGTTTTTTGTTTTTGTTTTAGGGAGGTAGATCTAATTGATTTATGGATTTAACTAGTTATTCTCACGGTACAAGCAAGAAAAGAGAGAAAATGAAATATTTAATTTGAGATTATAAGTAAATTCTTCATCGAGAGGTATTGGAAAAAATAATTAAATTCTTGATCAATATATCACAACCATTTAAAAAGATCCTTTTCTTTTTAAATCAAGATTACAGATCATAAGAGGTTTGATGTACTTTAGTTAGCCCAGTACATAATGACAGATCAATTTGACCACTGTTTTAGTAAATACAATTAGTCTATATAATATATATTTAACCGTGTAAAATATATGCACATCGATTTAGAGGTTATGTTATTTTAGTATCAAAATTTATTTTCTTTTTAAAAAATCCATCAATGGGATAGTTGAGACCTAACTGATGTCATTCTTTTTCTAGGACATTATTATTATTATAAAGACCTCTTTTGCAATTATTATTGTATGTCTACTCCATGAGGGTGAGATAGGGAACAATTAGATATATGATATAGTTTTGACACCAAATGGTTGTACTTAATTAGCTGGTTGATATGGTTGTTAGTGTAGATAGGCATTTGAAATTAAATTAAGATAGTCTGAGATTGTCAAATAATAGGCATACTTTTCAAGTTTCTTTATTGTTGTTTTAATAAATTTTTTGTGCTGGTCCCTCCTTAAAGTATAAATAATTAAAGTATTTCATTACATTTGCATCTGCAGTCCCTTCTCTTTTCCCTTATACACATTATTTCGTCCAAGTGCAAGTCATAAGTAAAATCATTTGGTTATTTTTTTTTCTTTTCCTGCTTTAATTTACAAATGGCTGATTTTAAGACTGATTTCTAAGTTGGGTATCTTATAGTAATCTCTCCCTTCCTCTTTATTTGTGGTTTAAGTTTTTGATACACCCGTAAAAAAAAATTATTTTATCATTTTTGTTATAGAAAAGTTTCAAAAAATCACTATTATTGGACGATAAGATTGATACACTTGTCACATCTTGACGCAATACTCCCTCCGTTTCAGTATGACATACTTTCCTTAGTAGTCCGTTTCAAAAATAATGACATCTTTTTATATTTGAGAATAATTTAATTTTAATTTTTATTTTACTCACTTTACCCTTTATCTTTTATAGCCACACAAATATCACGACCCCACAAAAAGTTTGCCCTTTAAGCTTTTAGGATAATATGTTTCAAAAATCTTTATTTTTTCTTAAACTTTGTGCCAGGTCGAACTACATCGTCTAAATTGAAACGGAGGGAATATAATTAAAAAAAAACTTACCCACACCCGGGTGTATACACCAAATCTGGTTAAGTTAACCATAGGAAATAAACTACAATATCTACCAGAGTTTTTTTTTTATTTTAAAAATTCAGAAAAAGTAATAAACAGTTCTAATAAGTGACGTTAAACTTTTAGGGTTGCCGTCTTTATTTTATTTCTCGCCTCAGTTTCTTGTTGCATCGTGCGAGTTTTCTGTTCTTTTATTTCTCCATTGAAGATCGAAAATATAATTCTGTTAGGAGCATAAAGGAGTCAGCATATTTCTCCATTGAATAGGAAAAGGTACTTCTGTTAGGAGTTCAAACCAAAAGTTATAAGCACAAAGGATCGGCTATTAGCAGATTAGTTAACTTCATACTTCTTTTAAAATATATTATTGCAGAATGCTTTTTTTTCCATGCGATTGAGGATATCTTCTCTTTTGGTGCTTAAATGTCTTAGAAATACTTAGATTATTCTTTTAGAATATCAGAATGTCAACTTTTGAGAAGACAAACATCGTTGAGAGTTATGAAAAAGTATTAGTCGAAGATATTAGAATTGATGAAGAAGATGATGAGAAAAACATAGAAGAAAAAGTTTTAGAAAATATCATAGTTGAATTAGAAGAGAAGATGAAAGATCACATTGTTAAGGATGAGGAAGAAACTTATAACTTATATTGTGAATATGCACACTCCAAAGGTTTCAGTATAAGAAAAGATAAATAATAATATTTTTAAGGTAGTGTGATTATTCGAGAAAAATATTTTGTGTGTTATAGGCATGGGGAAAAAGATGAAAGGCAAAGAAACCCAGTAAGGCATTTTGCAGTCACATAGACACACGATCTAAGTGCCCTGCAATGATAATCTTTAAGCGTCAACTTTGTAATGGTCCTTTCATGGTGGATAGATTTGTTAAAGAGCATAATCATGAGATGGCTTCACCAAAAAAGAGGCATTTACTAAGATCTGCACGTTCGATAACTAAAACCAAAGGCCTAGTAATTGAAAATATGGTTAATGCTGGAATAAAGACAACAACAACATATTTTTACTTAGTAAAAGAAGCCGATGGGGCTAATGTTTTGGGCTATTCAAAGAAAGATTGTTTTAATTTTATACAACAATTGATGAAATGTAAGGTGGAAGTTGGGGATGCTCAAAGTGTTGTTATTTAATCATAGACAAGCAAGTGAGACACTCTTTTGTTGGGACGTCCAACTTGATTCTGAAGGGCGTATAGCTAACTTTTTTTGGAGACATGGACAATCCAGAATTGACTATAATTTTTTTGGTGATGTTGTTTCTTTTGATACCACATATCGGACAAACAAGTATCGTATGATTTGTGCACCATTTGTTGGAATCAACCATCATTGACAAAATATTATTTTTGGTTGTGCTTTTTTGTCTGATGAGTTTGCTGAATCTTTCAAATGGTTATTCTCTACATTTTTAAAGTCGATGGGAGGTATTGCCCCGCAAACTATTAAAACTGATCAAGCTTGAGGAGTGGCAATTGCCATTAGAGAAGTGATGTCTGGCACTAGACATAGATTGTGCCAATGGCACATATCTCAGAACGCCCCATCTTATTTAGGCTCACTAAAGAATGATAAAGGTTTTTGTAAATGTTTTAACAAGTGTATGTCTAAATGTGATTCTATTACTGAATTTGAACAAATATGGGAGATGATGCTTACAACATACAACATAGAAGAACACGAATGGCTGAATAATCTTTACAATATTCGAACAATATGGTCTATGGCTTTTAATAATGATGTGTTTAGTGCTGGACTACAAGCCACCTCTTGAAGTGAAAGTACTAATCATGTGTCGAATGGGTTTGGAGATTTGAGCATTTATTTGCACATATTTATGATTAACTATGAGAAAAATATAGTAAATAAGTGGCGGTTGAATGAAGAACATGAAGACTTCAAGTGTAAACAAGGTAAGCCTACACTTGCTGTTAAAGGTAGTCTAGTTTTAACTCAGGTTTCTGCAATCTACACGCACAACATTTACAATATATTTGAGAAAGAGTTTCTGAAAGGAACTTAGGCATGTTTTATTGAGGCAAAAATATACGATGATGGTAAAATGTCCAGATATGAAGTAAGAACGCATAATTCAAGCAAGAGTTAGTTTGTTGAGTTAGATTTTGCAACTTTACATGTGACATGCACTTGCAAGAAGTTTGAATATATGGGTATTCTATGTGCAAACTGTTTATTGATATTAACTTCAAAGAAAGTGTCTCGAATCCCTAAGAAATACATTTTGAAGAGATGGACCAAAGATGTGAGGAAAAGAATAAAAATATTGCCAAGTAAGAGTAGTTCTACCAATGAAAATTCAGAATCTGAGATTGTTTAGACTAACAATATGATGCAGAGTTGTTATAATCTTGCTTATCTTAGCAAATCTATGTGGAATACCGGAAAATTCTACAAAAAACATCTCGAAAATGCTTCAATTGAGATAGATGACTATCTAGGCAAGTTTGACTGTTCTGATATCCATATTTCCACCAAAAATGGTAAGCAAAACATAGAAGAGAAGGTATTGGACGCTAAGAGCACCAGGTGTTCGCAAAGAACATATTCCTAACCATTGGGATAAACCCAAAAAAAGAAAAGCTACTCAACCAACTACTCAACCAACTACTCAGGGGAGAATAAGTAAGTACTATGCAACTCTTTACTTTATTCTTATTTTTGATCCATCTAATTAGTTATTTTTGTTAAAAAAAATCTCAAAAAGTGATTGCACCACTAATAAAAAATTATTTGAGGAGAATGCATGCACTCCTCATCAAGTACCATCTCCTTTATCAGAAGCAAATTTTCACGTTAGTTGTCTTTTAGGATTATTCATACAGTGTTTCTTATATTAAATAATTATTTCGTATTATCAACTTATCTTGAACTTTCTTTTTTGTAAGGATGATGCTTTTGATTTGAATATGATTGAATCAAATGTCTCATTTTTAACCTTGTCGGAAGGTGTTGATAAAACCACATAGGTAATTTAACAATACTTTCTAGTACATAAATCATGTAAGAATGGTGCAATTATATTTGAAAATTTTCACTATTATAATTTTTTTTTGGTGTAGCTATCATCTACATGTACGTGAAAACCAGGACCAAATTACAACTGAAGTACCATGACTCGACTGCCGTTAATGAGATTTATTACTGCATTTACAGTTTTGGCAAAGAGTTGGAGCCATTAGATTGGCAACTGGAATTCCTTGATATTAGAATGTTGAGACTTTTGAGAAGGAGATGCTAGTGAACTTGGTTGCTCTAATTTTTAAATAGTAGTAGCATTTTACATATAATTGTGAACTAAGAAATCATTTCAATGAATAATAATTGGATGTTGTCATCTAAGAAAAATAACTGCTTTTGTTATTTTTATCTTTTTTAATGAGTAAAGCTGAATGTTGTCATTACTCTTCGTGTTTTTTTGATTTTAGATTTTCAAGTCTTTGGTTAAGCTTATGAAACTTATTCGAAGGGATAATGATATAATATGATGGTATTTATAAAAGAGCTCTTACACATCTTGAATAACCTTATAGGATACTTCCTCCGAAAGCTAAGTTTTCTTGCAGTTAACTTAATTTCTACGTGTTAGAGCTTAGTAGAACAATTATCTTGTAGGCTGCTTTATTGAATGTCTTTAACAGTGATTAGTCTTGTGATTTTATAGCTAATTTTTGTGTTAATTAAATGATCTACTATAAGTTAGTGTGAAAAGATGAAAGCTAGTATCTTTTTGGCTTTATAGGATCCTAAAAAAATCAATGAAGATCTATTTGCAACAAAAATTTATTTAAGAAGAAAGAAAGAGAATTTGGGTGGTTAATGAGAATTTTGTTAGCCTCGATTTGCTCCCTTACGGTATCTGCTGTGGAACAGTAGAATAGCTAGAAAACATTATTATTATTATTATTATTATTATTATTATTATTATTATTATTATTATTATTATTATTATTTAAGATTATATAAAATTAGATGGCGTTAGCTATTGTTAAATACTACTAGTTTATAATTAAATAAGGTGACAAGTGTCTTTTAATTATTGGCTTAGTGTATACATCAGGTGTGTAACGATCCGACTGGTTGTTTTGCTTTTTAGATCCCCGTTCCCTTAAATAAGATTTTTCGTATGTGCTTTTACTATTTTATGACTTGCGGGGATGATTAGTTCGGGTTTGGAAGGGTTCGAGTTGAAATCGGAATACTTAGCTCCTTAATATTGGCTTAAAAAGGATGAGTTTGAATTGGGTCAGCACTTGTAGTAAACGACCTCGGAAACAGGAATTGACGATCCCAATAGGTTCGTATGATAATTTTGGACTTGGGTGTATGTTCAGATCGGGTTTTGGATGATCCGAGAACGTTTTGGCACTTAGTATTGAAAGTTGGCACACTTCAAATTCTTTAAATTTGGTTTGAAGTAGACTTTGGTGTTATCGAGGTTTGTTTGGATCCCGAGCCTGGAAATAATTCCACATGGTGATTTAAGACTTGTACGGAAAATTTGGCGTTATTCCGAGTAGTCTAAGTATGATTCAGCGCGTTCAGAGCAAGTTGAAAACTTAAAGTTCATAATTTGATTCGATTTAGTTTTGGGGTGCGATTCTTGGTTTGTTTGTTGTTTTACGAGTTTGAGAGTACGAGCAGGTCCATATTATGTTTATGAACTTGTTGGTAAAGTTGGACGGGGTCCCGAGGGGCTCGAGTGCGTTTCGGACCGGTCAGAACTAAGTTCGAAATTGCTGGTGTGTGGTTCTGGTTTCCTTCTTCGCGAACGCGGAAGGACCCTCGCGTTCGCGATGAAGGATTTGGGGGACTGGACTTTTTTCTCTTCGCGTTTGAGAAGACGAAGCCGCATTCGCGAAGCTTTGGGACCTGTGGCCTTCGTGTTTGCTATCGCCTTGTCGCGTCCGCATATAAGGATTTTGGGCCAAGGGGTTTGTGGGTCATTGCTCTTCGCGTTCGCGATGCTGGGCTGGCCTAGCCTTCGCCATTGCGAGGACCTTGTCGCGTTCACGAAGAAGGGGCGGCTGGGTAGAGACTTTATTAAAGTCGGGATTTTGGCTATTTTTTTCATTTCTCTCTTTTGTTGGACGATTTTAGGGCTTCTTGGAGAGGGGTTTTCACCTAGCTATTGAAGGTAAGTAATTCCTACCCAATGTAAGTTTAATACATAGATTATGGTATATTTTAACATGTAAAATTGTGAAAATTACGAGTTTAGTTGAAAAATCTACGTTTTTATCCAACCATGAAAATGTATGGAATTGGGTGAATTTTCGGAATCTTTCAATTTGGGTTGGGTAATTACTCTAATAGTTAAATTATGAACTTGTGAGCCTATATTGATTAATTTATATAATATTTGGCTAGTTTCGGGTTGTTTGGTACCAAGTTGAGGATTTAGAGAGGATTTGTGGACTGGAAATGGGCTCCAGCTCGTGGTAACGAACGAGGGCGTCCTAAAGTTGCTCCAGATATGTTGATCCAGTTGAGGATCCTATTATTGAGGAGCAGGGAGAGGTGCCTGTAGCGGAGCCGGTCCTAGTGAATTTCATGTCCGCACAAGGATTCCAGGAGGTCACGCGTCGTATGCTGCGGTTTATGGATTTTATGACTTAGGCTAGTTTATTTCCAGCAGACCCAGCCACATCTCAGGCGGGAGGTTTACCGCTTATTCTCCAGGGCATGCTGCTGACATACATAAGACCCTGGGCACACTACTCGTGGGCGGAGCTGAGCCAGTTGCAGTAGCTATACCTGAGCCCAGACCAGCTGCGACCAACGAGCCGCAAAAGCTATTGGACAGGTGGACCAGGCTACACCCTCCTCTCTTTGGAGGTGAGCGACATGAGGAACCCCAGGACTTTATTGATTGTTACAGGGACAGACTGCACAACATAAGGATATTGGAGTCCCACGAGGTGGACTTTACCACCTTTCAATTGGAGGGCAAGGCCCGTAGATGGGGGCAATCTTCTCGGTAGACCAGCAGGTTCTCCTCCATTGATTTGGGACTAGTTCACACACCTCTTCCCCGATAGATATATTCCACCCTCTCAGAGGGAAGAGTTGCGATTTTAGTTCGAGCAGCTCAAACAAGGCGAAATGTCGGTGACCGACTATGAGGCGAGATTCCCTGAGTTGTCTCGTCATGCACTTATGATACTTCCTATAGATGCAGAGAGAGTGCGGAGGTTCGTTGCAGGTTTGCACTCTAGTATCCAGGCCACTATATCCCGAAAGGTTGAGATGGGGACTTCGTACGAGCTGGTTGCGGAGATAACTTGGAGGATCGAGGGTGTTCGTCTGCAGAGCCGAGAGCAGGTGACGAGGGATAAGCGGTTTCGATATTTTGGAGGGCTCAATAATGCTCCGGCTCGGGGCAGAGGTTAGTTTGTGAGGGTTCAGTCTAGTAGGCCCACATATCCAGCATCGCCACCTCCTCGGGGTGCTCTAGTGCAACCCTATTTCAGTGCCATGCCAGAGAACTCCTACCGCCCACCAACTATTCAGGGTTCCTCCAGTAGGTATCCAGGACATCAGAGTCAGACTTCAGGTCAGCAGTCCACTGTTCCGAGGGGTTGTTACGAGTGCGAGGATCTTGGCCACATAAAGAGGTTTTGTCCTAGGCTTTGGGGCAAGGCAGTACAGTAGGGTCATCAGCCTATGATTTCAGCACCAGCTGCTGCACCAGGCGTCCGACTACCCAAAGGCGGAGGGCAGGTGGGTAGGGGCCGTCCTAGAGTTGGAGGCCATTCGGGTGGAGGCCAGTCAGCTAGTGCTCCAAGTAGGTTCTATGCTTTTCCATCTAGACCACATACAGTAGCGTCAGACGCCGTGATCACAAGAACCATTTCTGCATGCGGTAGGGATGCTTCGGTACTATTTGATCCAGGGTCTACGTATTCATATGTTTCATCTCTATTTGTTTATTTACTGGGTGTTCCTTGCGAGTGCTTGGGTACTCCTGTATATGTGTCCACGCCAGTGGGCGATTCTGTTGTGGTGGATCGGATCTATGGGTCCTGTATCCTAACTTTTTGTGGTTATGAGACTAGAGCGGATCTTCTGTTGCTTGATATGACCAACTTTGAGGTCATCCTGGGCATGGATTGGTTGTCTCCATATCACGCCATCCTTGATTGACATGCCAAGACCGTTACCTTGGCGATGCCAGAGTTGCCTAGATTGGAGTGGAAGGGTTCGTCTGTTAGTGCATCTAGTCGAGTTATCTCTTTTCTAAAGGCTCGACACATGGTCGAGAAGGGTTATTTGGCTTATCTAGCTTATGTTCGGGATACTACTATAGAGACTCCGGCGATTGATTTAGTGCCCGTGGTCTGGGAGTTCTCCGATGTGTTTCCGTCGGATCTACCAGGCATGCCACCAGATTGTGATATCGATTTCTGTATTGATTTGGCTCCAGGTACCTAACCTATCTCTATTTCACCATACCACATGGCCCCCAAAGAGTTGAAAGAGTTGAAAGAACAACTTAAGGAGTTGCTAGCAAAGGGGTTCATCAGACCGAGTGTGTCTCCTTGGGGTGTACATATGTTATTCGTGAAGAAGAAAGATGGGACTGTGCATATGTGCATTGATTACCATCAGTTAAACGAAGTTACCATTAAGATCAAGTACCCGTTGCCGCGTATTAATGATTTGTTTGACCAGTTGCAGGGTTACAGGGTATTCTCTAAGATCGACTTGAGGTCGGGGTATTATAAATTGAAGATTCGGGATTTGGATGTTCCGATGACGGCTTTTTGGACTAGATATGGCCACTATGAGTTTCTAGTGGTGTCCTTCGATTTGATTAACGTCCCGGCAGGATGAATCAGGTGCTCAGGCCATACATTGATTCGTTTGTCATTATCTTCGTTGATGACATTTTATCTAATTCGTAGCATAGAGGAGCACGAGCACCATTTGCGAGTGGTACTTTAGACCTTGCGGGAACAGAAGCTATATGAAGTTCTCCAAGTGTGAGTTTTGGTTAGATTTTTTGGCATTCTTGGGGCATGTTGTATCAGGTAAGGGTATTAAGGTAGATCCCAATAAGATCGAGGCAGTTCAGAGTTGGCCTCGTCCTACCACAGCGACCGAGATCAGGAGCTTCTTGGGGTTAGCAGGTTATTGTCGTCGGTTTGTGGAGGGCTTTTCATCTATTGCAGCACCTTTGACTATATTGACTTAGAAGGGTGCTCCATTCCGATGGTTCGTTGATTGTAAGGAGAGCTTTCAGAATCTAAAGAACACATTGAGTTCAGCACTAGTGTTAGTGTCGCCTTTTGGTTCAGGGATGTATACTATGTATTGCGACGCTTCCACGCATTGGCCTAGGTGTGTATTGATGCAGGAGGGGCGAGTTATTTCATATGCTTCACACCAGTTGAAGCCTCACGAGAAGAATCACCCCGTGCATGATTTGGAGTTGGCCGCGATAGTTCATGCTCTTAAGATTTGGAGGCATTATCTTTATGGGGTGTCCTGTGAGGTTTACACCGATCATCGCAGCTTGCAGCATTTGTTCAAGCAGGATTTGAAACAGGTGCATCTGGCATTCATACCGGGACGCACCCCCTTTACCCTGAGGCCTAGTGGTGAGCTACTTTCTGAGCCCGTTCTGCAGCATCCGGAATCTCTCTTTTGTATTTATTTTCTGTCCACTCTAGTTCAGACAGTAGCTTAGTATTTTGTATATTCTACTAGTCGTTCATACACTTGTGACATCAGGTCTTAGAATACATGCTAGTAGACTTTATGGTTTTGGAATATTTATTTCACTGCATTTGCTCTCTCATTCGCTTTCGCTTTACTTTATTAAATTTTCTGTTCCTTATTTTCTTAATGAATGAAATCGAATACTTAAAAATTTATTAAAAAGAATAATTATATGGTTAGTTCACTGTTAACTTACCAAATAGCAATGTTGGACGTCATCAAGGCCTGCAAGAGAAATGGTTTCGTGATAGGATACGCGTAAGCTTTTTTCCGTATAATTATAGGATTATAGAAATGGCAATGTTTGGTCCCCTTAGTTTATGGCATAAATGGACAAACGTATTCAGCCAAACTGTTTATCTGAACTTATCGGGGAAAAATGGTTCAAAAAGAAGAAAGAGAATAAGATTAAAAAAGAAAAAATAAAAAATAAAAAATAAAAAAAGGACATGTTGTTGCTAATAAAGAATTTTAAAAAATTAAATGCCGGCAGTAATTGAGAGCTTATTAACAAAATTTTATAATTTGTGCCGATAATTTACTTTCCATACTTAATTAGACAACAAATACTCCAAATTCCTACTTGAAAAAGCTTGCTTTTTTGTCCAAACAAGGAAAAAAAATGAAAGTCTCCTTTTTTTATAAGTTGAAAATGATCAGACATTAAAATATTTAATCACACTTTCTTGGTTTAAACGCGTTATATTAATAAATTAACGTTAATTAAATTAATTGGACCTTTTGTACCAATTATTGTTTCAAGTTTTGTTCCGTTGTGGTACGATGTAAATTAATAATGAAGCTAGTCAAAGGGAAGCTATAAGTAATTCCATGCATGTGATCTAAATTAAAGATCGTGACTTTAAGTGCTTTTTTGGAGAACTAATTCTTCAGATGGAGGCTAGAATTCTTTTTTTTTTTTCTCCCTCCCTTTTCCTAAATGATGGTTTCACTTTGAGAAAAAGATTATTATTAAATTAATATAAAAAATATTACTAGTATTTCTTTACCATGATCGAAAAAGAATGGGAGTTTAATCAAATTAATTACTCTTGCCTACCTATTTATTTTCCTACCCATCAAATTAATTACCCTTTATACTCGTTGAGCTTTTGTAGCTAATTGCCTCTTTTTCTCCTTTTTTTTGGCCGTTTTTCTTTATTCTTTGTTTTTTTCTCCTTTTATGTTTATTTTTCAGTCATAATATTTCTTATTTTATCTCCCACCATAATTTGATTTCATGCTCAATTTTGGCTTCTTTTTTCCTTTTGTTCATTTTTTTATTTATTTTTTGTTTCTTTTCTAATTTTATTTAAATCTTTTTTTCTTTTCTTTCTTTTTTTTCTGCATAATCTAATTGTATTCACTTTTTTTTGCTCCTTTTTTTTTGTACAATAATAAAAAGATAACTAATATAGTAAATACCCGTTCACCTTTTTTAATATAACTGATATAATATATCTTTGTCTTAATTTTTCTCATTTTCTTTTTCTGTAGATCTTATTATGTAGATCAGTTATAAGAACAACTTATACATTATACCTATTTTTTTTCCTTTTATTTATTTATTTATTTTCTTTTTTCTTTTCTAATTTCATTTATTATTATTTTTAAATTGTTTTTTCTTTTAAATTTTTTTTCATAATGTAATTATGCACATCTTTTTCGCTCCTTTACTTTTGTTCCTTTTTATTTTTTCTTTGTTCTTTTTCACTATATCAACAAAAGATAACTGATAGTACCTTTTTTAAAAATATATTAATTATTAAAAAATAACTTATTGTAGCATATATTATACCAAAAATAAAATATTAGTAGTAGTTGAAGTATATTATTGGAATATACTATGACACCGGTATGGTGTATATCATATATGATACCGGTATGGTGTATGTCATTTCTTCAACAAATAAAATACTCTCTATGATACCCACACGTTATATATTATATCCTAACATAGTATCATAGAGGCCTGGTTCATTAAGTCCTCTATGATACCCACATGGTATATATCATATACTGATAGGGTATCATAGAGGTCTGGTTCATTTCTTTCAGAAAGACACTCGGTCCTCTATGATACCAACCTGGTATATATCATATGTTGTCATGGTATCATAGAGGAGTGGTTCATTCTTCAAAAAAAAAAAGAAGTTATTAGTCCTCTGTGATACTGATATGGTATCTACATTATATACTATCAGGGTATCATACAGTACTAGTTCATTCTCTCAAGAAAATTAGTAGTATATTGTTATAGTTAATTATATACTTTCGAATTAATTATTATATACCAATATAACATATAGTATAACATGTTGGTATACAATACAATTTTGTCTTCTTTGCTAGTTCAACTTAATTTTGGATGAAATTCCAAAAATCTACTCCAAAAATATCCACCAAATATACTCAAAATTTAGCCATAACCTTCGATCAAAATATGACTCAGTAAAATTGGATAAAAAAACTATAAATTGAGATTTTACCTATTATTTTCATGGAACCCCATCAAAAAATTCTTTTAAAAGAAATATTTGCAAGGACCTAGCTAGAAATTTTTTTTTAAAAAAAAATTACGAAACAACTTATTTATTACTGTATACTGTTATATTAAATCGTATACAATAGCAGTATAATGTTGCTATAACCATGACTTTAGCATGGTATATTGTATACTATTACATCATATTGTTGCAGCATATAGCATATTATTACTATATATTGTTACTGTATATTATATATTATACTAGTATACTATTGCAGTATAGCTATATACTCTTACAGTATATTATATACCAAAGTAGTATACTGTTAGGTAACCGTGTTCTTCTTCGATTATTACAATATACCGCTGCAGTATATTGTATATTATAATAGTGTACTATTTCAGTATAGCTATATACTCCTACAACATATTTTATATCGTAGCGATATCTGTCGGGTAACTATGTTCTTCTTCAATTTTCAGTTGAAAAATTCGATCTCAAGCACCTCAAATCAGCTCCAAATGCGATCAAATTTCAGTATGAACTCCCAGAAGGTACTATAAGCAATATTAAATAACACCCACTTTGAATCAAACAAGAAATTTTCAAAATAAATTTTTTAAATTCAGGAGCTTCAAGCCCAACAATGGTAGATATTCAAATACACATAGAGATTCAGATTTGGGAAAGCTTACTCGAAGTTACTCCTACTTCAAATCTATTATTAGAATCTTCAAGTTGAGAAATCATAAGTTTGGAATTTTGAAAAAAGACTAAGAAAATATGTAAAATTTTAATTTCAGCAAAAAACAAGAAGTGCAAAATCGAGCCAGCATGAGATTTTGACAGAAAAGTGATAAGATTACATGAAAAATAACAGGGTCAACTAGATTTCATAGTCTATTAAAAAAAAAAAAGCTCTGAGATTTTGGACTTCAAAGAGGAAAGTAAATCTGTTCCACTAGATCTGAGAAAACAAATCAAAAGGCATAAGGAAATAGGTTGGCTAGGTAAAATATTTCGGCCGAATAGATAATTTTTGTAACAAACTTTCATATGGGTAATTACGGGCAATTATTTTGGACTGTGTGGGTATTTAGTATAGTTTCCCAAAAAGGAATCAATTAGGCTCGCTCTTGATTGGGCCTTATCCTTTCTGCATTTGTATTTTAATTAGGATTTCTAGTTAATACTTTCATCTTAAAGGTTGTGATTGAAATCTCTTACTTGCACAAGTCAGTGATTGTCCGTCGATTTATAGAAATTTGACCATCCCAAGTATCCAAGAAAAAAAACTAGTGATTTTATAATTGAAATATAGGTGATGGTCTCTTCTTCCCTTTTACATATTGGACATATGGGGTCTATGTTAATTCCTATATGTGCTAAGTAGGCTCTACATGGCAGTCTATTGTTTAGGCATTGCCATAAGAAGAACTTGATTTTTTTTGGACAATATAATCTCCAAAGCCATTCGAACTCCATTTGTTGTGCTTCAGATGTATCAATTAGATCTTAGCTTGACTTTGTGGTAAAAAGACCTTTAGTGGTAGGGGACCATATAGGAGTGTCACAAATCGGTCCTTTAGTACGGATTCTGACCTTTGAAATATTTTCCCTGAATCATCGGGGAATATTATAGAAAACCTTGTAAAATTTCAATTATGATTGCTATAGATACCCCTAATGTTTAGAGAGTGATCGATAATTGAGAGAGGAGCCTCGATAGTACTTCTAAGGTTTTTTGTATTGGGGATCCAATTAATTTGCCAAATATTCACGTTGGAATGATGGTGAGGTTGACTTGAAAAATATAACCCTTAGTTTTATTTATTTTTTGTTGTCAAATAGATGGTATCCTTTTCTTTCTTTCTTTCGGATGGTTACGAAATTTGAACTAAACACCTCTATTTGATAGCATGTTTAATATTATAACCGCCATCTATAAATTTAAGCAGTTAGAAAAATATTTAGGATAAAATAGTAAATAAACTCAAACTAAAAGAACAAGCTAAAAAATTATTAATTAGGAGTCACTAACTTATAATTTTTGGTTGATTTAATTTTAACTTATAAGCATTTGTATTTTAGGCGTTTATCAAATGAAAAGTAAACCAAAATATGATAGTAAGCCAGTTTGACTATCCTAACCAGTAGACAATGTTAGATAATATTTTTAAGACAAATTTAGTAATGAATTTATAGCAAACGTTGTTTACTCGAGTAAAAGATAAATTGATCCTCATCAGCAATAAATAAAATAGAAAACTTAGTATAAAATTATTAGTTGGAGATGATCAACTTATAAATTTTGGCTGATTTAATTTTATCCTATAAGTATTTATATTCTAGGCATTTACCAAATGCAAAGTAAACCAAGATATTATTATAAGTTAGTTTAACCATCTTATCTAGGAGACAATGTTAGATAATATTTAAGGCAAATTTAGTTAATGAATCTATAGCAAACGTTGTTTACTCGATTAAAAGATAAATGAATCTTGATCAACAATAAGTAAATAAAAGATTTACAACAAAATTAATACAAAATTAATCGGTAGATAGATACCATCTTTTATCAGGGCAAATTACTTGAAGGCTATTCCAAGAAAATTTCTTGGAACGTACTCCATTCATATATATAACTCATGCCCATAAAAAGAATCATACATTAAGAAAATCTTGACGAGACTTCTTATAATACATAGACATGGCTGGTTAGCATTTTTTCTAAACTTATATATTTGATATTTGATTCTGTTACTTTATTTTCTCCTCCTTATATTCTTATGGTCTTCTCTTTAATTTTTTATGTTCGTTGTTAATATATGTATCGCAATATGCTCCATTACATACTTTTATTTGTTTAGATCTAATATTATTCACTAGTTTTATGCAGACGGCAATCAGAATTCTAGAGATTCCAGTGACAGTATTTTATGGGGTATGTTATAAAAGAGTTCTGTTGTAACATTATTAATGCCATGTCTTTTATGATATTATTTTCTAGTGACCAAATACTTTTTTTTAACAATTTTTGTTTAGAAATAGAAAAATACAAAGAGTTTTCTAATGGTACTTTGTTTTTTATTAGGTTTGTCATTTGGAGCTGCGTCAACAATAGCTTTCAAAACCATTAATGTTCTATTTCCTGGACGAACCACTGAACAAAAACCTTCTAAAACTAATGGAGATAAGAAGGAGAAAGTTACTCAAGTTATTATACCTGCTATTAATATTAATATTCCTCCCAATTTAAGTGATCAAAGTGAAACCCATCACAATACAACAACAAATTCAGTAAAACCCCAGCACAATGCGCCTGTGAATCCTGTTGCAGCTGCGAGTAAAGTTGATAATGCTTCAGAAAATTCTCAAACTTTGTCATGTGCTGAACTCATAGACTTATTCCATGACGTACGTATATCAATCATTTTAATTTCTTTTCTTGGAATTAGTTAATGTAATGAAACTAGCGTTTGGACATAGATTTAATTGAAGTTTGAAAAAAAGAATCTATGAAGTTGTGTTAAAAAATAGTTTTTGGTAGTTGAAGTTGTGTTGAAAACTAGTCCTGCCCTCCCTAATTTAATTTTCTATGACATGTTACACAATTCAACGTAATGTATAAGTAAATAAATTTGTCTCCTCTGTATTATTTCAAACTTTTAAATGTACATGCAGTGCAAAGAGTCCCCTCGGAACGAAAAATGTGTCTCCTATTCTTGGATTATGAAGAAATTTTGTGCTGGAACAGGTATATATCTCATGTAATGCTTATATACTTGGAAATTTTAAATTATTTGATTGAACTAGTTTTAATTTCAACTTACTTTTTTTTATCGAAGAGACGATCACTTTCTAATATATAAGGTAAGAAATCGTCTAGGGCTAACCTTGATCTGTTTTTGAACAAGGTCAGTACCCATTCGGACCTCTTTTGTTCCAACAAATTTGTATTTGAAAACTAAAATGCCTGTTATAGTTGTAATAATTCATTTTAATAATATGATCAGTAATTTGAGGAAAAAAAATTACATATTTGCTTTATAGTTTTGAATGCTAGCTTTAATCAAATTTCACAAAGTTCAGATTCTTACTGTCACTATTTAACATACACAGAAGGGGAACTTTGGACTAACAGTAAAGTTGTATTCGTGTAATCAATAGGTCAAGGGTTCGAGCCGTGAAATCAGGCACTGATGCTTGCATCAGATTAGGCCATCTACATCACATCTCTTGGGATGTGATTCTCCTTCCGCGTACGTTAAATAGTGACAATAAAATCTGAACTCTGTGACCCATATATACGGGTTTGAGCCGTGGAATCAGCCAGAATAGACTGTCTACATTATACCCCTTGAAATGCGACCCTTCCCCGGACCTCAAAGGGGTGATATAGGCAGCCGCTCATTAACTCTTTTTCTTTTCCTCTTTTATTAGCTTCATTCTGTATAAATTATAACCTTTGAATTTATTTTCCTTTCGCCAGACGATATCGGCTTAAATCTTCTACTTGAATCCTTACATGGAGTAAGCTTTTCTTTTTTCTAATGTGACTTTTAATTTAATGTAACAATGGACATGACTCAGTTTTTTTAATTGTTTTTAATGGAAGAAATTCAGTAACTTTAACGTGACAATAAATAATTTGATATTATTAAAATGTATAAAGTTTAGTAATCATATGTGAAATTCCTAATACTGGCACTACTCTATTTATTAAAAGAGTATATATTTCTCTACTATTTATTTGCCTTCATTTAATTATCAAGTAATTTAATCTTTCTCCCAATATAATGCAGTGCTTGGGCAATGCTTCTAACTCAGACAGACAAAAAGCTGCGTGCTGGAGAAAATACCGCAAAATGATGAGGACCCAATGATCTATATGAAAGAAGTCCAGCAGTCCAAAAGCAACTCATGATTTAGTGATTAGAGTTTATGATTTTCAGTAGTTTAATTACCGCTAAGGTTTTTATATTATTGTCACCCTTTCAATTCTCTTATACTTTAGGATGTTCCAAGTTATATAGTTTACGTATTTTTGTTTTCTTAATGCATACATTTGATATGATATTCCCCCCTAAACTTGTCCAAGAAAGAAAACACGATTAGATCACCTTTCAGTTCTCTTGCTTTAGGATGTTATAAATAATAAATTGAGAAATATTTCTTTTGTACTTTCAGTTATACACATTGTGTGGAAAAAAATTACATAATTAAATCACCTTTTTTTGTGTAATTAGTAAAACACAATTAGATTACCTTTACCTCTTGTAACATGAAATCTTTTTTTATTTTCAATATTATAGATCTCACATTTATGAAGACTTATTTATAAATATGGTGTAATATATTCTTTACGTCGACTGAAGAAATAAGACCATTTGCGGAGTTGAATGCATAATACATGTACTTGACGTGTGTCAAATTGCCACATTCCGAAACTGGGGTGAGAAGTGATGACACTCAATCAGTACTAACCCGTTAAAGTGAATCTTGAGCTGACTAACTAAAAGTCCAAACTGAACATAAATCTCCAAAAATTTAAAGTACATCCTTAACAAAATAATTGTATGAATAGTTATGCTAATATCCACATTTTTTTTAGCAAACAAGAATATTTATATTAATACTACGTAGGGTTTAAGACATTACAAACATATCTCATTTAGGACAACACTGGCTACCTAGGCTTGCTAGTACATTACAAGCGTCATTTGCTAAATATTTGACAAAAACACATTGTTCCTTTTTGGTCCTTCATTACAAAAGATTCAACAAAAAACGGAGGCTGTGCATAATATTTTTTCATCCTTGTTTGTGCATCAGTCTCCTTTGCTAGTTGGTGTTCCATTTTATTCCCTTGCCGGAAGACGTGCCGGAGGATCACTTCCTTCTCCTGGTGCATTAACAACCTGCATGAGTTAACAATATTGTCATACAGTCTATTGCCTTGATATATAGAAAGGATTACCTCATTGGAATCTGTTTCTATTTCCAGTGGAAGTAGTTTCTATTCTTGTGTTGTTTGAAGATCCTCAAGAAGAGCCTGAAATTCAGCTTCTGGTGAACCGTTTGTATGTGTAGATTTTGTAAAACCTACCACCCAGTTCCTGTTTCTGTTTTTGAATACACCTCCTAAGCCACTCTTTTGATTTTTACTTTTGTAGCTTGCAACTATACTTAATTTATACCAGCCCTTTGGAGGTTTGTGCCATTTTATATTGATAGTCATTTTCTTCGTAGGGTTGTGACAACTTCTAGTTAGAAGCTTGTACTCTATTGATCGATGTAGTCGATATTGATAGGGTTATTAGTGTTGTTTTGGTTGTTATTATTTCTATTCAACCAAATATTCCAGAGCCTAAAAGGGTAAAAGGACTTCTAGTTAATACTTTCATCGTAAAGGTTGTGATCGAAATCTCTTACTTGCATAAGCCAGTGATTGTCCGTCGATTTATAGAAATTTGACCATCCCAAGTATCCAAGAAAAAAAAACTAGTGATTTTACAAATGAAAATAATATGGGTGATGGTCTCTTCTTCCCTCTTACATATTGGACATATGGGATCTATATTAATTCCTATATGTGCTAAGTAGGCTCTACATGGCAGTCTATTGCATAGGCATTGCAATAAGAAGAACTTGATTTTGTTTGGACAATTCAATCTCCAAAGCCATTCGAATTCCATTTGTTGTGCTTCAGGTGGATCAACTAGATCGTAGCATGACTTTGTGGTAAAAAGACCTTTAGTGCTAAGGGACCATATAGGAGTGTCACAAATCGGTCCTTTAGTAAGGATTCTGACCTTTGAAATAATTTCCTTGAATCATCAAGGAATATTATAGAGAACTTTTTAAAATTCCAATTATGGTTGCTATAGATACCCCTAGTGTTTAGAGAGTGATCGATAATTGAGTGAAGACCCTCGATAGTGCTTCTAAGCTTGTTTGTATTGGGAATCCAGTTAGTTTACCAAATATTCATGTTGGATTGATGGTGAGGTGACCAAGTAATGCCTTTGGAGCAAATCTCCCTCCCTTTTAGAATACTCTTCCAAATGAAAGATTGAGGGTTCTTGGCTTTACTAGTGCCATAGGAGGTGATAATAAGTTTTGCCCATGGAGTAGTTGTGTTGGTGAGTAGTCTCCAGGCTAGGCCAGTTAAAGGCAGATATTTTTTGCTCTAGCATTACGAATGCCTAGGCACCTGTTGGAGTTTTGTTGGCAAACAGTAGACCATTTGATTAAATGTAGTTTTTTCGTTTCTGCAGTAGTTCCCCATATAAAGTCCATTTGTACTTTATCAATATTTTCCAAGGTTTTATTTGGAGAAGGGTGTATTGCATATAGTAGTTGGGGATTGAATTAAGGTATGCTTGGGCTAGTGTGGTTCTCCCTACAATGTTAATAAACCTAGTCTTCCAGGAAGCCAGTATTGCCCTCATTTTTTCTATAATAAAGTGGTAGTCAGCAGGTCTTGAATTTTTGGTTAGGATTGGAAAACCCAAATAAGCTCCAAAAGAGTCACTTTTCTTAACTCCTAAGCTATTAATAATGTCCTTGACCATGTTTGGTGAGCAGTTGTTTAAGAACATAATTTTTTATTTTGTAGTGTTTATACATTGGCCTGATAGGCTACAAAAATTGTCTAGATCCATCTTAGTGGTTTGAAAAGATTTGTTGTTTCCTTTGGCCATTAATGTTAGGTCATCCGCAAAAAACAGGTGTGAAAAATGGGGGCTTTTCTTTCCTGTAGCAATAGGGTCCCAATTGTGTATATCTACTTGGTGATTGATATATTTAGAGAACATCTCCATACAAAGTATAAAGATATATGGCGATATAGGATCACCTTTCCTAATTCCTCGACTTGGTTCAAAGAAATTTGAAATTGTATCATTTACTAGGACTGTAGAGTTGGTGGAGATACAATTTAGTAAGAGTATGGAGAATTTAGAGGGAAAATTAAAGTATCTGAGCATGCGATTGTAACGATCCAATAGGTCATTTTGAGAATTGTAGCCTCGTTCCCCCATTTACTCCTCATTTTGTAATTTATAGTTGTTATGTGACTTACCGGGGTAGTCAGTTTAGGCGAAGAGATTTCGGAATGAATTGAGACACTTAGTCTCAACGTTGAAAGTTTAATTTGAAATGGTTAACCGAGTTGACTTATGTGTCAACAACCCCAGAATGGACTTTTGATGATTCAAATAGCTCCGTATGGTGATTTAAGACTTAGGAGCGTGTCCAAAAAATTATTTGGAAGTCCGTAATTAAATTATGCTTGAAATGGCTAAAATAGAAATTTAAATTTAGAAGTTTGACCGGGGAGATGACTTTTTGATATCGGGGTCGAAATCCGATTCTGGCAATTTGAATAGGTCTATTATGTCATTTATGACTTGTGTGCAAAATTTGAGGTCAATCGGACTTGATTTGATAGGTTTCGCCATCAAATGTAGAAGTTGGAATTTCTTAGTTTTATTAGGCTTCAATTGAGGTATGATTAATGTTTTTAGCGTTGCTTGATGTGATTTGAGTCTTCGACTAAGTTCGTATGATGTTTTAGGACTTGTTGGTGTATTTGGTTGAGGTCCCAGGGCCCTCGGGTGAGTTTCGGATGGTTAACGGATCGAAATTTGGACTTAGAATAAAGTTGGAAACTTTATGTCTTCTGATACAATCGCACCTGCGGAATTTGGCTCGCATGTGCGAGCTTGCAGAAGCGAGCATGGGAGCGCAGAAGAGAGTTAGGAGAGTGGAGTAGTGGCTGCAGGTGCGGAGGAAAGTGTAGCATCTGTGTGACCGCAGACGCGGATGAGGGATCGCACATACGCTTGGGACCGCAGAAGCGGACTGCTTCTCGCAGAAGCGAGTCCGCAGAAGTGATAGTTTAATCGCAGAAGCGGGAGGCAGAGAAGCCTTGGTAAACCGCAGAAGCGGTAGATTTTCTGCAAAAGCGGTAGATTTTTTGCAAAAGCGGAACCGCAGATGCGATTAAATGTTCCGCATAAGCGAAAACACTAGACAGGCTACAAAAACAGAAGGGTCCGACATTTTTGCCATTTTGGAGTTCAAACACATGGTTTGGGGCGATTTTTTTAGAGAGAATTCATAGAAAACTTGAGGCAATTCACTTATGATCATTGTTAGTCAATAATATTGAAGTATCATTGAGTATTTCAACTAGATTACATATTTTTGAGGTGAAATTGGAGGATTTGGGCCTAGGGATTCGAAAATAAGATTTGATGATTTGAAGGTCGCGTTGATGTCGGAATTTAGTAATTTTGGTATGGTTGGACTCATGGTTGAATGAGCGTTCATATTTTGTAACTTTTATCGAGTTCCGAGACGCGTGCCCAGGTGGCGATTTATGAGTGAATTTCGGATTTTGTTGGAAAATTAGTATTTTCATATGGAATTAAATCCAATAATTTGTATTGACTGAATCGAATTAATTGTGACATATTTCTTACTTGATTCACTTCTATTTTCATTATTACAATCATATTATTAAACTTTTCACCCTGTCTTTTACTATTTTCAATAGGGCTGACCTAACCTCGTCACTACTCTACCGAGGTTAGGCTTGACACTTATTGGGTACCGCTGTGGTGTACTCATACTACGCTTCTGCACATCTTTTTGTGCAGATTCATGTACTTCCTACCAGATCAGATATCAGTGAGCTAGTCTGTACGCGGAGACTTCAAGGTACATCTGCCAGCGTCCGCAGACCTTGGAGTCCCCATCTATCCCTATTATGTTGTTTTCCTTATTTTCTTTAGACTCTGATGCATAGAGACACTTAGAATAAAATCTTCGAAGCTTGTGACTTATTTCTACCGGATTTTGGAAGTTGTAACTATTTTGAATTGTAATTTTTATTTATTTCATATGTTGAGATTTGAGTTTCAGTTTTAGATTTTGTTATTCCGAATAATTGATAGGCTTACCTAGTCTTAGAGACTAGGTGCCATCACGACATCTTATGGAGGGAATTTGGGATCGTGACAAGTTGATATCAGAACTCTAGGTTCATAGGTGTTATGAGTCACAAGCAAGTTTAGTAGAGTCTCGCGGATCGGTACGAAGACGTCTGTACCTATCTTCGGGAGGCTATGGAACTGTTAGGAAAATGTTCACTTCTTTGATTCCTTATCAAGTGCATTTTTTGACTTCGAAATTCTAAACCATTGTCTTTCTATTCTCTCACAGATGGTAAGGACACGCACAACTAGATCTGATGATCAGACACCCGCACCCCCTGTTGGAGCCGCAAGAGGCCGTGGCCGGGGCAGAGGCCGAGAAAGACCACGTGGTGCAGCCAGGGCACCAGCACGAGCTACGACAGAGGAGCCACCAGTAGCTCCAGTTGGAGGGAAGACACCTGAGACGCCTGTTACTACCCCTACACTTAAGGAAACTCTTGCCCAGTTTTTTGAGCATGTTTGGCTCTCTAGATCAGGCAGGGTTGATTCCACTTGCTCCTGTCACATCTCAGGTCGGGGGAGGAGCGTAGACTCCCGCCACCCGTACCTTAGAGCCACGGCCCTAGGTTGACCATGCCCTAGAGGTTATACCAGTGCAGCCAGTTATCCCAGTTCGGCCCGAGGTTAGGGCAGCAGTTTTGGAAGGGGAGCAGCTCAGGCTCGAGAGGTATAAGAAGTACCACCCTCCCACTTTTAGAAGTTTGGCTTCAGAGGATGCTCAGGGTTTTCTTGAGGAACGTTACCATATCCTCCGTATTATGGGTATTGTGGATTCTAGCGGGGTTGCTTTTACTACATTCCAGCTTAAGGGAGCGACATACCAGTGGTGGCGAGCATACGAGTTGGGTTGTCCGGCCGAGGCAGCTTCACTCACTTGGACTCAGTTTTTAGACATGTTCTTGAGGGAGTACATTCCTCAGAGTCTCAGAGATGCATGGCACACAGAGTTTGAGTAGTTGCGCCCGGGCTCTATGGCAGTATCGGAGTATGTAGTCCGGTTTAGTGATATATCAAGGCATGCACTGCCCTGGTTGCTACAGTCAGAATGCATGTCCATTGATTTATTGAGGGGCTCCACCATAGTATCAGATTCAGTATGGCCCGAGAGCTGGAGATGGACATCGCATACCAGTAGGTGGTGGCAATTGCTAGGAGATTGGAGGGTATGCATATCTGGGAGAGAGAAGAAACGGAAGCTAAGAGACCTAGAGATTCTGGCATGTATAACAGTTCTCGTGCCCGAGCTGCAACCCGTCATGGTAGAGGCTATGTGAGCCGTCCTATTTATTCAGCACTTCCAGCTTCCAGCGGTATTGCGGCTACTCTCAAACCTCAGGTTGCATATTATGCACCGCCAATGTCTACTGTACCTCCTGCATGGGGTGCTTCCAGCGGTCAGTCCAGCCGATCAGTCCCGAGCCAGTCCCAGTAGCCACATCCTCCGAGGGCTTGTTTCGAGTGTGGTGACACTCGTCATATAGTGAGGGATTGCCCCAAATTTAGGAGGGGTGCACCTCCACAGATTTCGCATGCCCCACCTATTCCACAAAGCCGTCAGGCTTCCCAGGCCATGATTACGACACTAGTTGCCACTCCACCCGCACAGCCAGCTAGAGGTGAAGGTTGGACAGGTAGAGGTCGCCCTAGAGGGGGAGGCCATGCCAGATATTATGCCCTTCCTGCTAGGACGGAGGTAGTTGCATCTGATTCTATTATCACATGTATTGTTCCGGTCTATCATGGAGATGCATCAGTCTTATTTGATCCAGGCTCCATTTATTCTTATTTGTCATCTTATTTTGTCCCGTATTTGGGTGTACCCGTGATTCATTGAGATCTTTTGTTTATGTATCTACACCCGTGAGTGATTCTATTATTGTTAACTGCGTGTATCAGTCGTGTTTGATTGTTACAAGTGGTTTTGAGACCAAAGCTGATTTATTATTGCTCGGTATGATGGATTTCGATATTATTTTTGGCATGGACTGGTTGTCGCCCTATCACACTATCCTTGATTGTTACGCCAAGACAGTGACGTTGGCTATGCCAGGTCTACCACAGCTAGAATGGAGAGGTACCTTAGATTATGTTCCTAGCAGGGTTGTTTCATTTCTTAAGGCTCAAAGAATGGTTGAGAGGGAGTGTGATGTGTATCTGGCCTATGTGAGAGATGTTAGTGTCGATACACCTACCATGAAGTCAGCTCTGGTAGTAAGGGATTTTCCAGATGTATTTCCAGCGGATCTTCCGGGTATGCCACCCGACAGGAATATTGACTTTGGCTTGATTTGTTATAAGACACTCAGCCCATTTCTATTCCACCATATCGTATGGCCCTAGCAGAATTGAAGGAATTAAAAGAGCAGTTATAGGAGCTGCTATATAAGGGTTTTGTTCGGCCCAGTGTATCGCCTTTGGGTGATCCTGTCTTATTTGTGAAGAAGAAGGATGGTTCTATGCGGATGTGTATTGAGATGTATCCATTGTCACGTGTTGATGACCTATTTGATCAGCTTTGGGGTGTCAGGGTCTTTTCTAAGATTGAATTGCATTCAGGCTATCACCAGCTAAAGATTCGGGAGCCTGATATCCCAAAGACTGCTTTCAAGACTCGGTATGATCATTACGAGTTCCTTGTGATGTTTTTTGGGCTGACCAACGCCCCAAAAACATTTATGCATCTGATGAACAGTGTATTTCACCCCTATCCTGACTCATCATCATTGTATTTATTGACGATATTCTGGTATACTCCCGGAGCCGGGAGGATCATGAGCAACACCTGAGGACTGTGTTTCATACTTTGAGAGAAAAGAAGTTATATGCAAAATTTTCAAAGTGTGAATTATTCAGTGGCATTCTTGGGTCATATAGTTTCGTGCGAGGGGATCAAGGTAGATCCGATGAAGATTGAGGCAGTGTAAAGTTGGTCCAGACCATCCTCAGCTACGGAGATTTGGAGTTTTCTTGGCTTGGCGAGGTATTATCATCGATTTGTAGAGGGTTTCTCTTTTATTGATTAACCTATGACCAAATTGATCCAGAAGAGTGCTCCGTTCAAGTGGACCGAGGAATGTAAGGAGAGCTTTCAAAAGCTCAAGACAACTTTGACTACAACCCCAGTATTGGTGTTGCCTATAGGTTCAGGTCTTATACTGTGTATTGTGATGCGTCGTGTATTGGTCTCAGCGCAGTGTTGATGCAAGACGGTAGGGTAATTGCCTATGGGTCCAACAGTTAAAGGTTCATGAGAAGAATTATCCTGTTCACGATCTTGAATTTAGCAGCTATTATTCATGCTTTGAAGATCTGACGGCACTATTTTTATGTTGTCCCTTGTGAGGTCTACACTGATCACCGGATTCTACAACATCTGTTTAAACAAAAGGATCTTAACTTGCGGCAGCAGAGGTGGTTGGAGTTGCTTAAGGATTGTGATATCACTATTCTCTTACATCCTGGGAAGGCCAATGTAGTGACCGATGCCTTGAGTCGTAAGGTGGAGAGTTTTGGCAGTTTCGCATATCTACCAGTAGCAGAGAGGCCTTTAGCCTTGGATGTTCAGGCCTTGGCCAACCAGTTTGTCAAATTGGATATTTCCGAGCCAAATCGAGCCTAGTTTTGGCTTGTGTGGTTTCTTAGTCTTCTCTTTATGATCGTATCAGAGAGCGTCAGTATGATGACCCCCATCTACTTGTCCTTAAGGACACGGTTCAGCATGGTGATGCCAAGGAAGTCACTATTGGAGATGACGGTGTATTACAGATGCAGGGAAGGCTATGTGTCTTCACGGTACTCCATTCATCCAGGTGCTGCAAAGATGTATAAGAACTTGAGAAAACACTATTGGTGGAGGCGGATGAAGAAAGACATAGTGGTATATGTAGCTTGGTGCCTAAATTTTCAGCAGATGAAGTATGAGCACCAGCTACCTGGTGGATTGCTTCAAAAGTTAGAGATTCCAGAATGAAAATAGGAGCGGATCACTATAGATTTTGCTGTTGGGCTCCCACGGACTCAGAGGAAGTTCGATGCAGTTTGGGTGATTGTAGATAGATTAACCAAGTTAGCTCGTTTCATTCCTGTGATTACTACTTACAGTTGGCCCAGGTATACATTCGCGAGATTGTCAAGCTTCATGGTGTACGGGTATCTATCATCTCTGATGGGGGTATGCAATTTACATCACGATTTTGGAGAGTCGTACAACGTGAGTTGGATACTCGGGTGGAGTTGAGTACAACATGTCACCCTCAGACGGACGGACAATCCAAGCGAACTATTCAGATATTAGAGGATATGCTTCGTGCGTGTGTGATGGATTTTGGGGGTGCTTGGGATCAGTTCTTTCCACTTGCGGAGTTTGCCTATAACAACAGTTATCAATCGAGCATTCAGATGGTACCGTATGAGGCTTTGTATGGTAGATCGTGCCGGTCTCCAGTGGGTAGGTTCGAGCCGGGCGAGGCTAGGTTATTGGGTACAGACCTAGTTCAGGATTCTTTGGAAAAGGTTAAATTGATACAGGATTGACTTCATACAGCCCAATCTAGACAGAAGAGTTATGTGGATCGGAAGGTTCGTGATGTTGCATTCATGGTTGGTGAGTGGGTCTTGCTCTAAGTTTCTCCCATGAAGGGTGTTATGAGATTCGGGAAGAAGGGTATGTTGAGCCCTAGGTATATTGGGCCTTTTGAGATTCTTGAGGGAATTGGAGAGGTGGCTTACAAACTTGCACTACCACCTAGTCTCACTGCAGTTCATCCAGTTTTCCATGTTTTCATTCTCCCGAAGTATCATGGTGATCCATCTCATGTGTTAGACTTCAGCTCAGTGCAGTTGGACAAGGACCTATCTTATGTCGAGGAGCCAGTGGCTACTTTGAACAGGCAGGTTTGAAAGTTGAGATCGAAGAGCATTGCTTCAGTAAAAGTAAAGTGGAGGGGTCATCTGGTCGAGGAGGCGACTTGGGAGACCGAGCATGATATGTGTAGCCATTGTCTTCTTAGTTTCACCACTTCAGGTATGCTCTATACTCGTTCGAGGACGAACGTTTGTTTAAGAGGGGAAGGATGTAACGACCTGGCCGGTCATTTTGAGAGTTGGCCCTGTTTCCCCATTTACTGCTCATTTTATACTTTATAGCTGTTATGTGACTTGGCGAGGTAGTCAGTTTGGGTCCGGAGAGATTTCAAAATGAATTGTCTCAAGGTTGAAAGCTTAAGTTGAAATGGTTGACCGGATATTACCTTATGTATAAACGACTCGGAATAGAGTTTTGATTATTCCAATAGCTCTGTATGGTGATATTGGACTTAAGAGCGTGTCCGGAAAATTATTTGAAAGTCCGTAGTTAAACTAGGCTCGAAATGGCTAAAATAGAAATTTAAGTTTAAAAATTTGACCAAGAGAGTTGACTTTTTGATATCGGGGTCAGAATCCGATTCTGGCAGTTGGAATAGGTCCATTATGCCATTTATGAATTGTGTGCAAATTTTGAGGTCAATGGGACTTGATTTTATAGGTTTCAGCATCGAATATAGAAGTTGGAATTTCTTAGTTTCAGTAAGCTTGAATTGATGTATGATACGTGTTTATAGCATTGTTTGATGTGATTTGAGGCTTCGATTATGTTTTTATGATGTTTTAGGACTTATTGATGTATTTGGTTGAGGTCCCAGGGCCCTCGGGTGAGTTTCGGATGGTTAACGGATCGAAATTTGGACTTAGAACAAAGCTGGAAACTTTCTGTCTTCTGATGCAATCGCACTTGCGGAAATTGGCTCGTAAGTGCGAGATCGCAGAAGCGAGCATGGGAGCGCAGAAGCGGAAAAGGGAGAGTGGAGAAGTGGCCGCAAGTGCGGAGGAAAGTCCCGCATCTGCGTGACCGCAGATGTGGATGACCGCTCGCAGGTGCACTTGGGACCGCGGAAGCGGATTGCTTCTCGCAAAAGCGAGTCCGCAGAAGCGGTAGTTTAATCGTAGAAGCAGGAGGTAGAGGAGCCTTGGCAAACCGCAAAAGTTGTAGATTTTCCGCAAAAGCAAAACCGCAGAGAGAATTCACAGGAAAACTTGAGATAAGTCACTTATGATCATTGTTAGTCAATAATATTGAAGTATCATTAAGTATTTCGACTAGATTACGTGTTTTTGAGGTGAAACTAGAGGATTTGGGCCTAGGGATTCGAAAATAAGATTTGATGATCTGAAGGTTGAGTTGATGTCGGAATTTAGTAATTTTGGTATGGTTGGACTCGTGGTGGAATGAGCGTTCATATTTTGTAACTTTTGTGGATTCCGATACGTGGGCCCCGGTGGCGATTTTTAAGTGAATTTCGGATTTTGTTGGAAAGTTAGTGTTTTCATATGGAATTAATTCTAATAATTTGTATTGATTGAATCGAATTAATTGCGACATATTCCTTCCTTGATTCACTTCCATTGTCATTTTTATTATTATAATGTTAAACTTTTCACCCTGTTTTTTTCTGTTTCCAGTAGGGGCTAACTTGACCTCGTTACTACTCTACGAAGGTTAGGCTTGGCACTTACTGGGTACCGATGTGGTGTACTCATACTACACTTTTGTACATCTTTTTGTACAGATTCAGGTACTTCCTACCAGACCAGATATCAGTGAGCTAGTCTATACGCGGAGACTTCAAGGTACATCTGCCAGCGTCCGCAGACCTCGAAGTCCCCCTCTATCCCTAGTATGTTGTTTTGCTTATTCTCTTTAGAATCTGATGCATAGAGACACTTAGAATAAATTCTTAGAAGCTTGTGACTTATTTCTACCGAGTTTTGAGAGTTGTAATTAATTTGAATTGCAGTTTTTTTATTTATTTCATAAGTTGAGATTTGAGTTTTAGTTTTAGATTTCGTTATTCCGCATAATTGATAGGTTTAGCTAGTCTTAAATAATAGGTGCCATCACGATGTCCTACGGAGAGAATTTGGGATCATGACAACGATAGATAAAAGACCATTCCAGCGAACAAAAGCCTTTACGAGATCGATTTTAAAGATCATCTGACCTTGTTTTCCTTTTAGTTTTTTTAAATTGGAGACTAACTCCCGAATAATGATTGCATTATTGAAGGCTCTTCTATGCTTCATGAAGCTTGTTTGGAAAGGATTAATAATATGTTCTACGAAAGGCTTGAGACGATTGGCAGAGATTTTGTAACCGTCTTGTAGATAGTACTGCAAAGACTAATGGACCTAAAGTTTTTGATATTGTTATTTGGAATTTGGAACTAGACAAAGGTAGGTTTTGTTTATGTTTTTTGGGATTTGTTGTTTGTTAGACAGATTGCCCAATAATATTCCAATACGTTTGGAAAATGAAAGGATGAAGGCCATCCGGCCCAGGGGCTTTTAAAAGGTTTAAAGGAGAATAGTTCCCTCGTAATTACTATCCAATAACGGATTGTCTAAAGTTGTTAGGTCATCCTTAAAATAGGTGATTTTATTTCTCCTCCTCCTATTTGATGCTGATATGTGGAAAAATCTTATATTGACATCTCCCTCATTAAGCCACATTATCCTGGACCTCATTTTCCAGTAGTCCTCCTCTATTCTAAGAATGTCATTGTAATTTTTTTGAGACTATCCTCTAATGTATGAAGAAAATCACTGTTAGGGTAATTTCTAGAGTTTTGGATCCCTTGAAGTCTTGCTAAAATTTTCTTTTTCATACCAAAGATATCTCCAAAAGTATCATTTTTTCAGGATTTAATGCTAGTTGTGAAGTTTTTACTAGCACTGCAGTAGTCCACTCCATTCCAATTTTTACTAACAAGATTTTGGAAGTCGGGGTATCTGCACTCACTACTAGAAATTCAGTAAAAAGCGACCAAAATTTAGCGACCAACATTGGTCGCTTAAAAGGACCCACTTATAATATTAGCGACCAACGTTGGTCGCTTAATAAGGAGTAACAGTTGGTCCCAGATTAGCGAATAACCTTGGTCGCCAACCTGGGAAAATATAAATAAATCCGATTTATAGTTGGCGACCAACGTTGGTCGCTAATTTTAAATAATATATATTTGGCGACCAAAGTTGGTCGCTTTCGGGTCAACATTTGGTCAAAATTAAACTCACATTTGTATTTACTATCTAAATAATATAAATGTAAGCCGTTAACACTTTTGTAATACAAGGGATGAATAGATTAAAATATACTCTAACGTGCTATATGTGCAGTTAAGTAGTACTACAAATCGTGCGTGCGTATCCATAGTATAATATAATATAGTATATTATAGTATACTCTTGTAATAATATAAATGTAAGTCGTTAACACTTTTGTAATACAAGGGATGAATAGATTAAAATATACTCTAACGTGCTATATATGCAGTTAAGTAGTACTACAAATCGTGCGTGCGTATCCATATATATATATATATATATATATATATATAAGAACATGAAGCGCTCGGAACACAGGGACGGGTTCTTTTAGGTATTGATATACTTGTAAATTGATTCATCGACTTATAACCTACTCATATGCATGTATATATATTAACAATAAATTAAAACGTCTCGGCTTATATCAATTAATATATATATATATATATATTGATATAAATAAAAGCTATATTCGATATAATATTAGCTAATGCACTAATACTTAGTGCATAGTATAGTATAATATATATATACTAAGTGTATAGTATAGTATATTATATAATACACTATACTATATATATATATAAGAACATGAAGCGCTCGGAACACAGGGATGGGTTCTTTTAGGTATTGATACACTTGTAAATTGATTCATCGACTTATAACCTACTCATATGCATGTATATATATTAACAATAAATTAAAACGTCTCGACTTTTATATNGAGTGTATAGTATAGTGTATTATATAATACACTATACTATATACATATATATATATACATATATATATATATATACATATATATAGCTGCTGGGAAGCTAGCTTGTCCTTACTGCATGGAAAATAGTAAAACGTTCACTTTAAAATATGGTCGAAAGCAATCATGGTTTGATTGTCATCGTCAGTTCTTGCCTCCTGATCATGAGTTTAGAAAGATGAAAAATGCATTCAGAAAGAATAAAATGGAATGTGATTTTTCACCTCCGATACTTTCAGGAGAGAAAATTTGGGAGAGGGTCCAGAACTTCAGTAAAGTTACTGAAGCTCCACCTTATAGATTCCCAGGATACAGTGTTACTCACGATTGGGTGAAAAGGAGTATATTTTGGGATTTGCCTTATTGGAAGGATAATCTTCTCCGTCACAACCTTGATGTCATGCACATTGGGGTGTCCGATGAGACAAGATGAGTTATTCAAGGAGACTCATATTGTCAAGAAGAAGAAAAATTCGGATGAAGAAAGGTGGGTCGAGGGCCGAGCCTCGACTGTACATGTAAGTTTTCAATTTTCATTAAGTATTGTGATTTACTTTTATATAACTTTTGAAATATTAATTCAATATAATTTTTCTTATAGGGTCGCTTCACAGGTGAGGTGGAGGAATTCATACGTAGCCAGCAACCTAATGAGTCGGGCGACCCAATCCAACCGTCGGACGAGGATGCGGAAAGACTATGGACGCAGGCTGCTGGCGGTCCAAAATGGGGGAAGGTATACGGGCTTTCCACTAAGAAATTCCACCGCTATAAGTGTTGAATGCAAGGAATAGGCACTTCCGCGCAAGCGGAGCAACTTGATGGAGAGAGCCTCTCCTCTGTGCGGGAGACTGCAGCAAAGCTTACAGCCGAGCTAGAAGCCTCAAAGGAAAGAGAAATAGTTAGAGATGCTCAGTACATTGGCATACAAGAGCAGCTCAAATCTCTCTTGGCTTCTGGCGCTTTTCCGATTCCCCGGTCTCGTGAGTCATCGCCAGAGGCTCACCTTCCTTGTGCTAGTTCCTCCCGTCCTCCCCCTTATCATCCCTCCGGTCCTACACAACTACACCATTTTCCATACCGTTTTCGTGATGAAACTTCATTGGACGATGACACTAATGATGTACAAAATAATCCTTGAATTGTAATAACATTTAACGAATTTGGTTTGTTGTTGTTGTCGTCGTTGTTGTTGTCCGTTATGGCATAAAATGCCTGTTTAGAATTTTGGTAAGCTGGCAGGTGGTGTAGCTGTCAAAACAGGCAGTTTCTAAGAAAAAAAATGAACGAAGAAAAGCGACCAACGTTGGTCTTTAGTTGGTCGCTTTTCACTGGAAAAAAAGCCCATTTTCTAGGAAATAGCGACCAACGTTGGTCGCTATTTGACCCATCTTTTTAAACTCTGCCAATATAGCGACCAACGTTGATCGCTTATCATAAAAAAAAAAAAAAAAAATTGTTCTTCAATATAGCGATCAAGGTTGGTCGCTATGTAACCCAGATTTTTAAACTCTGCAATAATAGCGACCAACATTAGTCGCTTATTATAAAAAAAAAAAAATTGTTCTTCAAAATAGCGACCAAGGTTGGTCGCTTAATTAAAAAAATCATAAAATTAATTATATAGCGACCAAAGTTGGTCTTCATTTTCCATATTATAATAAATAAATAAAATTATTATTTATATGTAGAGACCAACTTTGGTCGCCAATTTAGCGACCAAAGTTGGTCTCTATTTGCTCTACCCGAAATATTTGGTCCTTTTACCTTAGAGACCAAAGTTGGTCGTTAATTGGCGATCAACTTTGGTCCCTAAGGTAAAGGGACCAGCTTAATATGGATCAGGCTTTTGTTTGGTCACTTTTGACCTAAAAGAGACCCGCTTTGATCGCTTTTTTTCGGATTTGTAGTAGTGACTCAAAGGTTTCCAAACGAAAAGGTTGTCTATAGTCTTGTCTACGTCTAGGGATTAACTCTACTAAAAGAGGATTATGGTCTGAATATGTTTTAGGTAAGTGAATTACTGAACAATTTGAAAATATTTCAAGCCATTCCTTATTTCTTAAAATTTTATCTACTCGTTCCATGATGAGCCCTTTTCTCCTCTTCCTATGATATGACCACGTATATTTGCAGCCCTTATAACCAATATCTATTAGATTACAATTACTAGTTTTTGACCAAAGTTAGCCTTTATTGAATGTCTTATTACAAAGTCATACTAGGCATTTCCCTGGAACAATATGAAAGCCTAGTAGTAACATCTAAAGATCAGGAAAGGACATCAATGTTGCCGGAAAGAGTTAACAGCACACCAATCGAATCTACTACGACCTTATTTGTTTGCACTTAATGGAGGTCTGAATATTAATTATTCAGATTTTAGATATTAAGTGTATTTGTTAAAATCTGAATCTTAATAATTCAGATCTTAATCATTAAGTATGTTTTTTTTACTTCACAACTAATTAATGAGTTTCAATATGTTTGTATGATTAAGATCTATAACATAGACTTAATTTCAGTAAGATGCTATCATCTACATTCATTACTAATTGCCGTCACCGCATACTATTATTAACTACCACTACCACCATACTCACATGCCTTGTAACCTACAAATTCAACGTCTACCACATGGCATGTCAAGCCTTAAATGATATATTTTTCTTATTGGTCCGTTCCAAAAAATGACACATTTTTATATTTAGAAATAATTAACCTTAAACTTTTTATTTTATCCACTTTATCCTTAATGAGAAGATTTTATAGTCATACAAATATTATATCTCCACAGAGCTTTTGCCTCTCAAACTTTTAGGACCACATGTTTCAAAAGTCTTCTTTTTTCTTACTCTTTGTGTCAAGTCAAACTTACATGATCTATATTGAAACGGAAGGAGTAGTAAATATAAACTTGTAACTTTAGAACAATAATGAGTTCAAAGCTAAGAATACTAAAAATTAAATTTATAGAGTTTAAATCGTAGATACGCCTCTATATTTATGAGGTTCGCAAGAGATCAAGCGACAAAAACATCAAACCCAAAGAAGAAAAGGAAAGTTGTTGGGAGATAAATGAAATTAACATATCTCTGCGTGATCATCGTATCCTTCCGGAGGTAAAACCTCTTAAGCTTATTCATCGTCCAAAAATAGTTGGCATATTATTTCTGAGCAAACAACTGCGGGAAGGTAGCCTAATCCTTAAGGAAAGAACTTTATACAAATAAATTTGGTTGATCTAGGAGGTATTCAGGAGCGGCTTAAGGGAGGTTAATAGAGCTTTAGCTTTTAGGCCCTTAAAATTTTGAGGTCCCGATATTTTTAAATAGTAAATTTTATGATTTTATTTTCGCTTAAACAATATTGAAATTTGTAGAAAAAAATACAAAATTATAGTTAAAAAAAAGAAAGAAGACGGTTTAATTTTTAAAGATAGAATAGCCTGGTAGGCACCTGTACTTGATTGCATTTGTTATCTCGATCCCTGTACTCAACGAAGTTTTATCCAGGCACTTATAGTTATTCAAAATCAGTGTTTTAACCCCTCTCATCTCGCGTGTTCTTCAAATTCCTGACATGAATAACACATCAGTGTCCACGTCAGATTTTCTATAACACATCATTATTAATTTATTTTTACATTATTTTAATATTTTTTAATTATTCTTTTTCATTCCACCTTCTTCATCCCTCACATCTTTATTCTCTACCATTCCCCGCACATACCAATACCTTCGAAATGGAGAAACCTATTCTCCTAATAATCATATAAATAGGGAAGAAGGGGAGGGGGGGGGGGGTTTAAAAAAATAATCATAAAACAACAAAAGTGACACCACTTGTTACTTAGACCTATGCAGCTCATGCAGTTAGATATTGAAATTTTTTGGGCGAGGTAGCATGTTCGAATCCCTTAGCTTCGCCTTTTGTTTTAAACGTTTCTGCCCATCCACAAAATATACGTGCCTGAAGGGGCATTATGAAAACACTAAACCAATGGATCATAACTCACAATTGCAGATGGTTGTGACAGTAAATTGTTTTAAATTGGAAGGATACTGCTGTTTCCTTTTTGTTTTTATTTTTTTAAGGATACTGACATGCTGCTGCTTTTTTTGGGGGTTGTGGGGGGGGGGGGGGGGTTATTTTTTATATACGTTGTACAAATTTATAGTAATTTGTTTATTTGTCCTCCTTTTAAACGGTAACACTACTTGCAAAAAATTCTGTGTAGGCTAATGTATTCACCGAGAAAGCTTCTTCACAGCTAACACTATACCATAGCACCACCAATCAACCACCAAAAAGAACTTGCTATCAGAAACCAACAAACGACCATCATCACCAAAAACTTCACCCAAAACTTTTTAAAATTTTGCTACCAGAAAATTTCGGAAACAGGTTTCGCCGGCGATCTTCTTCCACTATTTGTATTTTTTTTCTTTGCAAAGGCTCATCTTCAAAAGTTGGGGAATAAGGATGTGGGAAAGAAATTTCTCCAAAAATTACTGCCAATTTAGCTAAAAAAGACTGTTTTCAAATTCACTTGCTTTAGAACCTGCTTTTTATTGATATTGATCTAGAATCAGCTGGGTAAGAGTTCTCGCAGATATTCCTATTACCGGGAAACCTACAGAAGTAAGAATGGGAAGAGGAAAGGGAAATCCTACGGGTTGGACTGATCCCTTACCGTGCTACTGCCTTGACCTAAGATTCTTTTCCTCACATCGAATTCTGAACTGAAAAACTGAAGTGGTAGTCCGTCGTCCTAAAATAGTTGAAGATTTCAGGAAGAGGGGTAGTCTTGTGTGTAAGCATAGCATTTCTGGTCGAACCCGCCCTCGGTGATTTCAGATCTGTGGTGGTGAGGGATGTTAGCGAGTTTTAGGTTAAAATGGAGGAGGGGGATAACGTGAAGAAGGAAGAAGGAGAGAGAAAAATGGGGCTGGAAGGGGCAGAACGTGGAGGAGTGATGACCTTTCGTTTTTTAAAAAATTTATGTTGTTGTACGTTTTTTTTTCTTTTTTTCTTTTTTAATCATTTTTAGTGTAAATACTTATATTCACGTTCCTTATACGCTTGAAATACACGCACTTTGTGCTATTAAGTTGTCACATAAATTTGGTCAATGGTCAGAGTGGTTTAAAATATTAATTTTGAATAACTATATGAGTCTGGATGAAACTTTATTGTGTATGGGAATCAGGATGACAAACGCGAACAAATACAAGTGTCTATCAGACTATTCTGCCATTTTTAAAAGTGAATATATTTTAGAAGTTGACTTAAACTACTCAAATGTTTATAATATTAAATAATATTTCTAACAACAACACCTAAGACATATTATTATAGATACATGGCTAACATCTTATTAACTTGAAGTAAGTTACCGATATAGGTGTCTGGATGGAACTTTATTGTGTATGAATATCTGAATGATAAACGCGAACAAGTACAAGTGTCTACCAGACTATTCTGGCATTTTTAAAAATGAATATATTTTAGAAGTTGACTTAAACTACTCAAATCTTCATAATATTAAATAATATTTCTTACAACAACATCCAAGACATATTATTATAAATACACGGCTAATATCTTATTAACTTGAAGTAAGTCTTACCAATGTAAATAAATTACTATGTAAAGTTAACTGCTTTATTTCTTTTAGGGATGTAGGAAAAAAAAGACAATACTAATATTTGCATATTTTGTGTATGCAATTGAGGGAACCGCTCTCTTACTCTTTTTAGATAAGAATGCGAAAGACCCTGATATATATATATAAAGTGGAACTAGAGTATATTGAAAGTGCCTAAATAATTACTCATGACAGTTAATCGAGGAAATAAATGATGAAAAGATGTTACTTTTCAAGATATTATTTCATCCTCCTTTATTTGATGAATCCATAAATGTTGTTGCAAGTTATATTTCATCCTCAATAAATATATTAAACTAATTAGTTAATAAAATGGAAGCCATTCTTAACCAATGTTTTTGTTGCACAAAATTCTTAAGAAAGTATAAAAGCAGAAATGTCCATGAATCCTCCATCATTGAGACACCGGCGGAAGCCGCGGTAAAATGCAGAGGTTGTCGGCAGAGAGAATGCGAATAAAGTAACAAGACAAAAAATAATGGTATATTTGTATTTTGACAAAAAGTCATTCATTAATGCATTCCGTATGAGACTTGTGAGCACAAGACAGAGCACGAAAGCATACTATTATCTTATTTTCTTCATATGAAACACTCAACATGATTGTCGAGTAATAATAATGCTTCCCAAAAATTGAATTTAATTGATTGTTGTGCGGTTGATGGTGAAATAGTTATTTTTCGATTTCTTCTTTTTAGTTTTGTTTTCAACCAACAATACCCTATTTAGTAGTAGTAATTCTTTTCACTTGAATTGACGCTTAAATTGTTGGATGCTACATGTACAAAGAAGTTTTTTATCGGCTGTGATATTCCCATAGGGAGCTCTTTGAATTCATATGTCGTATACACTATTTATAGTGAAAAGAAGTATTATGTTTGTGCATATACATTGATACTGTATGGACAAAAGAACCTTCTGCGATTAAGTTGCATATTTTTTGGTTTCGCATTTGAAATGTTAAAATATGTATTTGAACAAGCTAAATTGCATATTATATGGGGTCAAAGGCTAAGTTTCAAGGAAGAGCTGCCAATTATTTCAATTGGGAATATGTTAAAGCTATGGAGAAAAGCAACCTTCATGAAGATGAGCTAGAATGTAGGACTGTATTAACTAGCCTGGTTGAGTCAATGACTATGTTCAACTCATTTGGATTACCAAGTTCTTAACTATCAAAATTCAAATAAAACTATGCATCCTTTTACGTAGTTCTTAATTCTTTTTGTTGTTGCTTCTCTTTATATTTCTTTCTTTTTATTGGTTCTTAATTCTCTTTTATTGTTCCTTCTCTTTATATTTCTTTCCTTTTTAGTCAATCTTCTCAAATTAATATCCACAGTCCAATTGATGCAAGGGCATTTGGCAATTCTTGAATATTGAAGGATTTTTCAATGAATGTTTAAAATTTTCTTTAAGGCTCGAATATCGTATATATATTTATGAATGAGTGCTTGATTTGAAGTTGTTTTTTAAAAAAAAAAAAAATTGAAGTTAAAATAGTTGTACATTTAGTGGTAAGAGGATATGTGCTTCACTTGGCAAAAAGATAGTTTGGGATTTTCAATACTTGTGAGTGAATTTAACTATTAGTCGCTTGGTTTTCTTTATGTTTTTAACCAATGAAGTTGGCTTTAGAAGGAACCTCAGAGTAGTTCTCTTTTGGAATAACTCAATGACGGTTTTTTTTACAGAGACAAAGATGCAGGAATCAGCCCATGAGACCTTAATGCACGAGTTTATTCAGGTGGAATGATCATGCTGTAGAGGGAACATAAAATTACACAGGTGAACCACATTACAGTTACCAACCAGGAGATTCATATAAATGTTCAGGTTAGTCCCTCAGCCCACCCTGAATCCTATCAACTGTTTATGCTAGTACTAGGTTTAACGATAGAAAAATTTCCGGCGAAAAACATAGAACAACTATGAGCATCCCATAATCAACCCTGGATCTTATGTGCTGATTTTAATGAAATAACTTCGGCTACAAATAAATTTGGTGGTAACCCTATTAATAATAAACGTGCATCTGCGCTGATTAATTGTCTCTAAAATATTAACATGATGAACCTTGGCTTTATAGGGTCCGAATTCACCTCGACTAACCTAAGAAAAGTTAAAAGTAACCTAATTCAAGAAAGGCTAGATTGTTTCTATGCAAACCCCTTATGGCTTAGTTTATACCCAGACCATCACTCGCTTTCCTCGAACACATTTAGACCACTGCCCTCCACTTTCTCTCTCGAAAAATGCCAGGTCAAACAAGTTATTTCACCTCAAGACAATGTGATTTGGCCACCTGATTTTAGAGGTATTGTAGCCCATCATTGGCATGACTCCTGTATACACCACAACGCCATAAAATATTTTTTTAAAACATCTCCAGGAATGGAATAAGTCAACCTTTGGCAATACTTTTTTTACAAAAAGGTTCTTCTAGCCAGACTAGTGGGATACAAAATATGGACACTGCCCATAAAATCTTTTTTCACCAAAATCTAGAGACTGACCCCCTTTATCAGTGCAACTTGGTCCTAAAAAATGAAGAAGATTTTTGAAAACAGAGATGCCAACACTAAGTTCTTTCACATTTTCACTATTCAATGGCGCAGACGTAACATGATTTTAGGGTCAAATGACTCCGTAGGTAACTGGACCTATGACGAAAAAGAGATAGATCCATAATTCTAAACATTATCATGCTTTTACTCCACTAAGCTAAAGTAAACCCAATCTCCCTCATGAACTTACGCCTTTTGATCATGCTCTCTCCGACGAGAACAAACTTCACTTAACAAGATCCCTTTCCGAAGTGGAAATTCATCGGGCCATTAATTCATTCAAACCTCTTAAAGCTCCTGGGCCGGATGGTCTTCACCCAATTTTTTTCGAAAAATACTGGACTGACACTAAGTCAGTTGTAATACAAATTTGCAAATTAAAGATGTATAATTGCCTCCTCCATCATACCTCTAGAGATTAATAACACCTTTGTTACTCTTATACCAAAATTGAAGAACCCCAAGTATATCTCGCAATATAGAACAATCGGTCTCTGCAACACTGTTTACAAAATCCTCACTAAAATTTCTGTTAATAGAATGTGTCCCTTCCTTAAACACCTAATCAGTCCCAATCAATGCAGCTTCGTTCCGGGAAGGCGAGCTACTAATAAATGCCATCATCGTTCAAGAAACAATCCTCTCATTTCAACACATATCAGGTTGCACGGGCAACATGATGCTCAAGCTATACTTGAAAAAGTTTTTGATAGATTCGAATGGTCCTTCATCCGTGGATCACTCTATAATTTAGATTTTTCTATCACCCTCGTTAACCTCATCATGAACTGTATCTCGTCTCTTTCCATTTCCATCATGATAAATGGCAAGCCCACAAATTCTTCGAACCATCGAGAGGCATACGCCAAAGGGACCCCTTTGTATGCAATTTTTGACCCACCTAATAGACCAGGCCACCCTCAACGGATACTGAACACTAGTTAAGATCAGCAGATCGGGACCACCAATTTCACACCTACTATTTGCTGACGACCTTATCTTATTTTCATGAGATGATATATAAATACCAGGACGATTATTAATATATTTAACTCCTTGTACTTTCAGCGGGGGCAAAAAATAAACTTCTCAAACTCGAAACTCTTATTCTCCAAAAACGTTCACATGAACACCCAAGCAGTTTTAACAAATGTGCTCAACGTTTGCTCATCTACAAATTTTGGCAAATACCTTGACTTTCACTTTTCCACTTATTTCCCTAAAGGTACAGATTGCAAATTCATTCTTGATAAAATGAATAATAAGCTATCAGGATGTAAAAGCTAAGGTATTAAATCTAGCAAGCAGAACTACCCTTGTCCACTCAGTACTAGTCACTATCCCTAACTAATACATGCAAAACAACCCACTACCAACTTCTATTAGAAACCACATCGACCGCATTCAACGAAACTTCCTTTGGGGTTTCACCCGTGAAAGAAGGAAGATACACCTTGCCAATTGGGATGTAGTCACTACACCAAAAATCTTGGGCGATTGGGCCAATACAAAGCCCATGAAAAAAATCTTGCAATGCTAGCAGGACTTCTTTGACGTTTCAACAGCAACACAAACACTTTGTGGTCTAAAGTTCTCAAAGCAAAATAATCCAGCACAGATGTACAGGGCCAAGTAAAATCAACTGACTCTTATGTAGGAAAAAGTATGACGAAAGCTCATGTTCTCTTTCAATCAGGGTTCTCTTGGAGCACAGATAATGTAATTACCATCAACCTTTGAAATGACATATAACTGGTTAACAAATAACAACTGCCTCCACAAATCTATCCAAGGTCCCCTCACCCACATGGAGAAATAACTCACAGTCTCTACAATCATATCCAACCACTCTTGGACTCTCAACAGGATCTCATTAATACTACCATATGCTATCATAGACCAAATACACCTCACATACATTCCATTCTCAACTCACAAACCAGATCACTCCTTTGGAACCAAATGGCTCTTCGTATTTTTACCACCAAATCAGCTTACCCACTTCAACTACAGATCACAAACCAATTTTCTCCTACCACATCCACCAATACCTCTTGGATTTGGCGTATCAAGTACTTAAATAAGTTAAAATTCTTTCTTTGGCTATTGCTCCGCCAAAATTCCCTACTAGGGACTTTCTATACAAAAGAAACATACTCCAATCAAACTTCTGTCACTTCTGTCCTAATTTGATGGAATACATCCACCACATTTTCTTTACATGCATAAAATCCAACTACTTATGGCCTTTATTTAATATACCCATACCTCAACAACACAACCTTGACACTTGGCTCAAGGAAATGTGTAAAAAGGACACCACCATCAACACGCCTAACGTTACTATCAACACTTCATACTCCATCCTACTACCATTCCTCCATTGGAACATGTGGGTAACAGGAACTCCAACTTGTTCAACCACACATCTGCTACTACTTGCTCAAAAAAATCATCTTGCAAGTCTCGGAATTCATATCACTCACCACGACTATAGCTTCCTCAAACCCCAGACACCAAGTCCCAATCAAATGGCTACCGCCACCTCCAATGCTTTACAAGCTCAACATTGATGGAGCTTTTAAATCAAATAACCAAAGCAGTGGTATAGGGGGTCTGATCAGAGACCAAAACGAGCTCATGGGTCGTGGGGTTCGCACAGAGCGCGATTGGAACATCCGCCTTACATGCTGAGCTACTTGCCCTATTAGCAAGGCTGGAGCTAGCTTTCACAAAGAATCTCTTTCCAATTGTAGTGGAAACAAATTCCCAGGTATTATGCAATTCGTTTAATTCCCAACAACATCAATACTCACATCTTATTGCTGATTGCAGTGTTCTTCTTGATATTATGGGACTGGATGCAATAACTCACAAATATCGGGAAGGCAATTATATGACTGGCGCTCTAGCAAAATATGGACGAACCATGCATCTATCAACAACGGAAATGGACAACACTATATTATGGAAAATACCTCCGAACTTTATTTTAAATGCTTTCAATAATGATAGATCGAAAAGAGCCGCTATGCGATCTCTCTCCCTGCTATGTAATAACTGAATCATATGCTTTTCTTTTAGTTATGAAGTATTCCTTTCTTTAGCAACAAAAAGAAAGTTTCTTTAGTTTTCATTTTATGTTTCTTTTTCTTTTTTGAATAGAAGAAAATGCACATACACATATTTAAAAGTGAAATGCTTTTTATATAAACTCTAAATCCAATGAAAATATTGTATTTGTAATATAATCTATTAATAAAGTTAATATTTATATGCATAAACAAGAAATTCTTTATCTATTCTATCACGACTAAAATAAAAAGCATTATTTTTAAATTTTCTGATATCTTTTCAATCTCGTGTAGCGCGGTAAATTCACTAGTGTATATATATAAATTTGACTATTATAAAGTTTAAGACCTTTTATTAAAGTTTGATTGTTGACCATTAATTTTTTTACGCCACTTTAGAAGATATTATGCTATTCCCTTTCCAAGCTTGCAATTTATTGTTTTTGTTATGAAAATAAATTTATTACCGTAAATTTTATGCTTCGAAATGAGTATTGTGCAAAGTGAACTAAAACAATAAATTGCTAATACTAAGTTATTACCCATCCTCTTGCTTTTCTTCAGAGTTCAACTATAGGTCTGCTTGTAATGCTTCTTCTTTTTATTTATTATTTCTTCCTTTTTTTTCACACGTGTCTCCTAAGACAATATCAACGAAAGAAGCCTAATTCTTTTAGTTACTATATATGAAACATGTTAATAAAACCCTCTGAAATACACAAATCACACATATTTATTTTGTTTGAGCTAAATAACTATGTGGCCTAGTAATACGTTGCCAACACACTAAAAAGGGAACCCACATTTTCTATCGTACGAGGGGTAGTTATAGGAATAGAAATAATTTTATGTGTATTTTTGGACTAAAAGATGGACGGAAAATAATGTTAAATTATTTTCAAATGATATGAATAATTTTGACCCTTTTTCCGTTGAAAAAAGGCATGTTTTATATCATCACATTAAGGTGTTACAACTAGTTCATTTACTTATATAAAATTCCAGTTGCAACATTAGTGACAAAAGATACAAAATTGTAGCATTTTGGAGGAGAGAAGCCAAGAAGGCCATGGAAGCTCATGTGAAAAGTGATTTAATTGCAACCGCTTAGATTTTCATTTCAATAGTAAAGATGGAGTTTGAAAAGAAAATGTATACTTATAAAAAAACGTCCCATTCAATCCCTTATTTAATACTAGCGTTTAAGTTAAGTTTGCTTTTATATTTAAATTTTTTAAATGCTATACTTGGTGTAAAATCTGCGTATTTCTGTAACAGTAATAAAGATATGATATTTATGTATGTTACTCTTAAGAAGGGTAAAAATTTCTCTAATAATTAGAGTATGAGTCCATGAGATGTGATTTCGTGAGATCGCTATATGATGTGCTTCCCATTACATAATCAAGAAACTATATAAACAAACTAATGGAAAGATCTTAGAAATCCTTGATAATCTGGAAATGCAATGTGAATTTAGTCACTATTTTCTTTATTTAAAAAAAAATAATGGGGGTGCGCGTACAAGGGTCCAAATACTTTTCATGTATGAAGCACCTTGAAGGGAACTGCAATGAACAAAAATCACACTCGAAGACCTAAACGACAAGCAAACATTCGAACATGAGCGCAAGAGATCAACCGACAAATGAACGAGCTCAAAGGAAGGAAAGAGACAAGAGTCATGCTTTCAGAGTAATGGGCTTTGTTTTCTCTCGTTCACGTTGATAGTCCTTATTAATAAAATATAATACATAATAAAAAATGTTAGCAAAATTCACATGGCTAGAAATTAATAAAAAATGGATTAATGTTCGAGTTAAGATAATAAAAAATATAATTTAATTACTTTTCTCTCTTGGGGGATAATATAGTATTGGCATAATTGTTTGTTTTTGTGCTTTTAACAATCTTGGGTTGTGCATACTTTACGCATAAACTATAACAACCAAACTGCCAATGTTCGAACCATTTAATATCAACAAACTTTCTTCTTATAAATTCTTTCCCTCCCTAATTGCTCTTTTCCTTCTCTTTTTTTCCCCTTTCCTTTCCTTCTTTTTTCCTCCCAAATTCCTCATTTTCTTTCCTCTATCAATTATCTTTTCTTTTTCTTTTTTTAATTATTATGAAGGCTTTCGCTCATTTTCTTTAATAAAAAAAGGTGCATTTCCTCCTCTCTTTCTCATTTCAATTCCCTCTCTCCCGTGTTTACATAATTCTTTATCAATTTGTATATTTTTCTTTGATGAAATATGTGATATTAGCAATGGCGAAATCAGATATTGCTCAAAATTTAATATCTGTACATAAATTTTGTCCTATATATGAAGTATACCTTTTTATAAACACAATGCATTTTTTTAACAAAGAGTGTTCAATTGTTCACCCTTCTATGTTCAATTGATCACCCTTCTGTCTGCATGGTTCTGCCATTGCCTATTGGTTATGATTAAAATTAATAGTTGAAGAATGGAAAAATAACATTTTTTTGGACAAATTAAAGTGCATGAAAAAAAATGTATTTTCTTTTGAAAATTTGTTATAAAGTGAACAAGAATAGTAGGAATGACTTTTTCGTCTTTTGTTGAGTTTAATAATATTTAGATTTATATGATGAAGTTTTCCGGAGAATTGTCAATTGAACATGTTAGATTGGTTCAGCTTTTGTAGTTTAAATTTGACCATTTGCCTTGTGATTGTTACAACTTATACAAAGGAGAAGTAAAACTTGAAATCCAGGTAATTAGTCCAACTTGTAAATCTTAGGCTTGTTAACTGTTAACCTGTTTGTACATTTTGCAACAATTGCAGGTTCAAGATCTTGTCAAGGACTTGAGGCAAAGGAATGGCAACAAGGACAAGGGACATTGCCCCTCTAGTAAAGGGTAAGAGAAGCACCAACATATCTAAAACAAAGTCTCTTGTCCACACACATAATGCCATTATTCCTACTGCCTCAAAGAAGAACATCATCCCTAGCTATCTCAAATCCGAACCAGCTTCATCAAGTTATTCCAACATTCACCATAAACAAACTCTAAATCATAAAACATCGTTCGATAAGCCTCCTAGTCTTGATAATGTTCATGGCAAGAATGCAGCTTCGTCGAGTGATCCCAACATTCATAGTAAACAAACTCTAGCTCGAAGAAGATCGTTGGATTATAAGGCTGCCCTATCTTCTAGTCTTGATAATACTCGAGGCAAGAAGCTAGTAGCCTCATCGTCAAGTGTTCCTCCCAACATTCATAACACACATACTCTAGCTCGAAGAAGATTATCGTTGGATCATAGACCTCTCCCATCTTCTAGTCTTGATAATACTCGAGGAAAGAAGCTACCCTCATCAAGTAGTGATCCCAACATTCACAGTAAACAAAGTCTAGCTCGAAGAAGATTATCGTTCGATCATAGGCCTCCCCCACATTCTATTCTTGATAATAATCCTCAAGGCAAGAAACTAGTTCCAAGAAATGACCACAACAGTCAAAATAAACAAACTCTAACTCGAAGAAGATCGTTCGATCATAAGCCTCCCCTGTCTTCTCCCCTGCTAAAAAACAGAACAATATCCCCTAATCCTAGGGAAAGCATTCTCCCGTCCTTGTCATTTTCAAGCAAAACTTCCACTTCCCAAGAACCCCTTATGAATAAATTGTCCAAATCACATTATACTAGTACTAAGGATGTTATTGGGAAAAAACATAGCCCTGGCCTCTATGCTGGGGCAGTGAAGCAAGATAATCCTGCTGGTTTAACATCAAAAACATTTATAACATCTAATTTGACAGATATAGTTGAGCATATTAATCCTCAGGGTGAAGAATTAGAACAAGAGGAACACCAAGAGGCAGTAAATATTGAAAGTAATTTAGTCATTGATGAAGATCATGAAGCACTAAGTGAAACTGTAAACATCGATGAATACCTCAAGGCTGCTGAATCCTCATTATATGTTGTCGAAAATCAAGAAGTCGTTAAGATGGAAGTACAAGAAGAAAAACTACTAGTTGAAGAAATCAAGAATGAGCCTAGTAAACTTGATCTTGAAGAGACAGAAAAACAAGAAAGTGTGACAAGAGCAGTTAGTGAGAATCAAGAAAAGAAAGAGGAGGTTCAAGAAAGTGAAGTATTAGTAAAAGCATTGGAAAATTGTCAACAAGAGAAAGAAGAGGAAAAAGAAAATGAGGAAAAAGAAATGGATGTGAATATTCAAGAAGAGAAAGAGGAAAGTGAAGGAAGAAACAAAGGAAAGGAAGAGAATAAAATTAGCACTATGGCATTTGCAAAGCCTTATCTTCATTTGGTGCAAGGGATTAAGAAGGAAAGTGTAGTATCTAATGATGTGATCGAAGAGACTGCAAATAAACTAAGAGAGCAAAGGAAGAATAGAGTGAAAGCATTGGCTAGTGCTTTTGAAACTGTAATTTCCTTACAAGATTCAAGGTGAGTACTTGTGCAATTGTGGATGTGAACCATTCATTATTTTAATTTGTGTGCTTATTGTAGTTTTCCAAAAGAAGTGGATATTATAACAATTTTTCTTCAAGTTTCATACATTGTACGAAATTGTGGGATATTGTTGCTTTCTATTATCTGTACCTATTTGGTGAACCTTTTAATAGTATACAAGGCCCGAGTCAAATCTACTGGCGTTTGAATGAAACCTGTGACTTGAACTCTATAGCTGCCTTTGTCTTAATCAACTTATAAGTTTACCCAAACACCTTATGATCTAGCCAGATTAAATTTGAACATTTTGATGATATTAGTCAATCCATCCAAAGCTTTATTTTTTTAATTATAACAAATATAAGAGGGTGTTTGCCTAAGCTTATAAGCTGGTCAAACTAGCTTATAAGCACCTTTTAGCTTATCTACGCGTTTGGTAAATATCCAAAGTGCTTATAAACCAAGTGCTTATAAGCTAAAATCAGCCATAAGTCATAAGTTGGTCACCCCCAACTTATGACTTTTTAGCTTATAAGCATTTTAGTTTGATCAAGGCTTTTACTAGTTTATCCTTAATAATATTTTCTAATTCACAAAATATTTTTCCCAAAATAAATTTTCTAACTTTCTTTTCATTCCATATTCGTTGTTAATCTTTTTCTTTACAAAGAAACCTTTTAATTTATAATCTTTTGTAAAGTTTTTAAGGATATGTTAGTCATTTTAATAAAAGAACAACTTATCAGCACTTTTCTATCAAACACATCAACTGCTTATTAGCAGTTTCAGCACATCTATCCAAACACGTAAATGCTTATTTAAAAAATCAATTTCAACACTTAAAAATGCTTTTCAGCACTTCAAGCTTACTAGCTATTTACAATCAACTAATCCAAACGGGCTCCAGATATCTGGAACTCAAGTTTGTGAAGAAATACATTCAGAAATCGGAGATCTTAGCAACAATCATGAAATCCATTGCGTGGTTATTGATAATTTTAAGTACGACGTTCAATATTTTAGAATGTTATCATGTAAAGAAATATTGACCCTGATCACATTAACACAATCCAAAAAATTAAATGATGACCATATAAAAAACAACAAATTCCTTAAATTAGTGTGAACATTTTAATACTCGTCGCGGGCTCAATATTGGAAAAAGCAGTAATTAAGAATAGGTTTATGATCATGTCCAACTATGCTTATAAAAAGGATTAAGCAGTAGCTGCAAAAATAATTCGGCTCAAGAGTCCGGAATTAAATCCCACAGAGAACCAACCTATTTGCTATAACTTTTCAGTATCACTAATGATAAGCTCAGACAACTTTCATAGTTTATGACTTGATTTATGAATTAGCTAAAATTACTTAACTAAGAAAAAATGACAATAAAAATTATCAACTAGCAAGAATGAGGTTCAATCAAGGATAAAAAGGTCTAGGGTTTATGATTTTCCCAATTGCCGGATTAATTCCTAACACGTTAGCTATAATCTCGCCGCACCACTCTCTAAAGATGATGAGTTCTTGTTTATCGCAATTATCTCTCGATCAATTACGATAATTTACTAGAAGTATTCTCTCGAATTACTCTAGCTGACAATTCTTACAACTCATAAAGATCACGTCAAAGCTTTGTTATCTCTAATCTCGCTTTTAAATATAAGTAATTAATCTCTTAACTTAATCGGAAGTGTCGTTGTTCAACAATAATCTAATCAGGTGCTCTCTCTCGAGTAACAAGATAACTAGACACGATTAATCAAGGGCCCTTCAATTAATCACAAGAAGCACATAGTTGAACAATTAGAGAGTAAAAATGGCTCAATTATATCAATACGCAATCAAGAATTCATCCAACAATTGGTTCTATCAACCCTAGATGACGGGTTTAGCTACTCAAATACTACTAAAAAGTAAATAAATTATTTTCAAACCAATATTCATAGAAATAAAGATTGAAAAGTAGAAAGAAACTCTTCGATTCGTCTTCTTGAATGAACTTGAGGATCTTTCGGGCGCAACTTTGCTTCAACAATGGTGTTTCTTGCCTTTTCCGGTCAAGTGTGTGGCTGAAATAAAGGTAAAGATGCCATAGGGACAAGTGAATGATATTTTCTCCCTATCTTCAAGGGCGATTATGATCTGATTGTACCCTGAATATCCATCCCAAAAGCAGAAGTGAGACCTCCCTGCCAATCTATCCAATATTTGGTCAATGAACGGCAGGGGAAAGTGGTTTATCTAGGTGGCAGTGTTCAGTTTTCTGTAATCCATGCAAATTCGCCAACCTGTGACCGTACGAGTAGAGATAAACTCATTATTCTCATTCTGTACAATAGTCATGCCACCTTTCTTCGGAACACATTGAACTGGGCTTACCCAGACGCTATCCGAGATCGGAAAGATGCTGCCCGTATCCAGCCACTTAATCACTTCCTTCCTCACCACTTCCTTCATGTTCGAGTTCAACCTTCTTTGATGTTCTCTGGAAGGCTTGTGCCTTTCTTACAAGAGAATCATATGCATGCAAAAGGCCGGGCCGATACCCTTGATATCTGTCATGGTCTAACCAATAGCAGTCTTACATTCCTATAACACCTGTAAGAGTTTTTCTACCTACACAGATAGCCAACCAGATGAGATAATAATATGTAAATTAGAGTTAGGCCCTAAGAAAATATACCTGAGGTGAGCTAGAAGCGGTTTCAAGTCCAACTATGGTGGCTCCTCTGTTGATGGATTCTTAGGTGGTGTTTTTCTTTCTTCTAAGTGTAATGGTTCAAACTGAGGTTCCCTTTTTCAGAAACCTTGACATTCGAGAGCCATAACCCACTCTGCCAACTCTTCACCATCCACTTCTTTTAAATCAAACAAGCTTCTAGTAAGTTTCTGACATAAAGAGTCTTATCCTCCTCTTGTAGTATCACATCAACTGCCTCCACTAGCAAACAATTTACAAATTCGCTGGGCCTCCTCATAGATTGTTGAACATTGAGTATTATTTCTTCATTATTCAACCTCATTTTCAACTCTCCAATCCCACAATCAATTAATGCTTTCCCAGTAGTTAAAAATGGCCTTCCCAAAATTATGGGTATTTCTTCATCAACCTGGCAGTCAAGAATAACAAAATCGGCAGGAAATACAAACTTTCCCGCTTGAACGAACACATCATCTAGAATTCATGTTGGCCTTTTCACTATGCGATCAGCTAGTTGCAGTAATACTGAGGTTGGTCTACCAGTGCCTAACTTTGGGTAGATTGTCAAGGGCATCAAGTTAATACTGGCTCCCAAGTCGCACAATGCTTTAGCAAAAGCATAACTTCCAACCGTGCATGGGATAGTGAAACTACCGGGATCAGACAACTTTTGAGCCATAGGCCTTGTCACTACAGCACTACAAGTATGAGTCAAAGTCATAGTAGACAGGTCCTGGAAGTCAAACTTTCGAGACATCAAATCCTTCATCATCTTAGAGTGGCCTAGCACTTCCCTCAAAGCATCCATCAGAGAAATATTCAATTGAATCAGCCTTAGCATTTTCATGAATTTCCTGTATTGATCATCTTTCTTTTGCTTTGCCAACCTTTGAGGGAATGGTGCTGGAGGTTGCTTCTGCCCACTTCTTTGTGTCTTTTCCTGATTAGAAGTCTTTTCTACTACCTATTCTAGGAACTGTGCAATTTCTTTCTCCTTGCCTTTGTCAACTTGTGCTTGTTTAATTACAACCTCTGTGAGCTCTGTCGACTCATTGATCTCGAATGGCACTGGAGTAGGTGGCACTGTCTCTCTATTAGATTGAGCAAATCCTTGCTCTCTGTCCAAATCCCTTCCATTCCTAAGATTCACTGCCATTAACTGGTTCTTGTTCTGCTCTTTTGGATTGATGTGTGTCTGCATGCCATGTTCCTTGTGGGCGATTGTTCAAAGCCATGGACAACTGGCCTAACAGAGTTTCAATGCCTTTAATAGTCGAGTCATGTGCGGCTAACTTTTGTTGCATCTTTCCATTAGTCCCAATGATTTGTTGCAGCATGCCCCTGATTTCTATCATATTATTATCTTCCTGTCTGGTCACCTGTTGTTGATGAGGTGTTGGTAAGCCAACTATTATTGATGCTGCTGATTGTAACTCGGTTGCCTTTTGATAGGGCACAACCTGGCGTTGTGGTTGTGCTCCCACATGATTGGTATTGTACTGTTGTTGGGCTGGTTAGTACTGCTGATTCTGAGGTCACCATTGCTTTCCACCTTGCCTCTGACCCCCAAAATTATTTACATAATTCATGTCTTCTCTGAAGCCCTGGTTATCATTTTCTCCACTCCACGATACGGCTGATTGATGCAAGGGGTGCATAGGCCTCCATTTGTCATGTCAACAATGTGAACCTATTTCGTGTCCATCCCGTCAATTTTCTTTGTCAACAAACTCGTCTGGGTCATTTGAGTGGCTATGTTTTCTGCATTTATATTATTTGAGTCAAGAGCAACGGAATGCAATATTCGAGTGAGTGTTGTATCCCTCGTCATCCAGCCTAAATTTTGAACCATATTGTCAAGAAGAATCTTACAATCTGTGAATGATTTTCTCAAGAATGTACCCCTGACTGAAGCATCTACATTAGCCTTCAGACTACCCGCCAAACCCATATAGAATCTATGTCCTAGCATCTGATCCGGGATGCCATGGTGTGGACTTCACCAACATACCCTTAAACCTCTCTCGGGTTTCTTGTAAAGTCTCAGTTGGTTTCTGCCTGAACTGCAATATCTCAATAATTTGCCTTGCAGTCTTGTTGGGTGGATAAAACTTGTTTAGGAACTGCTTGACTAGTTCTTCCCAAATAGCAATGGAGTTTATTGAGAATGAATTCAGCCAAGTTTGAGCCTCCCCAGTCATTGAGAATGGAAACAGTAACAATCTGATTGCTTCGGGTGACATTCGGCGTCTTTGAGTGACACAAATTGATAGAAAATTCTTCAGATGTTGTTGTGGGTCTTCGATGTAAGACCCGGAGAACAGCCCTTTGTTCTGCAGCAAGTGCAGCATGTTATTTGTAATTTGAAATGTTTTCGCTTGTATCAGAGGCACTGCAATTGTAGTTACCGGATTGTCAGCGGTTGGTTGTGCCCAATCATATAGAGCAGCCTCCGGCACAAGGGGTGCTACCACTCTGATGTTTGGGTCAACTTGGTTATTTCTATTATTCTCGTTGATGTTCTCGATGTCACCTATTTCAATTTCGATTGGTTCGTTTTGTTTTAGCTGTTTGCCCTTCTTGTTAGCCCGATTCAATGTCCTGAATGCTTTCTCGGGATCTAAGAGACCTTCAAATAGTTCACCAGTTCTCAAGGAGCTTCTAGGCATGCACCCGAGGCACAGAAGAATTCAAACGTGAGAATTTCAATGGAAATATTTTTAGCACCACGAAAAATTGATCTAAACTAAAAATCCTAGCAATTCTTTCAAGTTGTAACACCGTTAGTTCCCCGGCAACGGCGCCAAAATTTGATTGCGCCCAACTATGCCTTACAAAAAGGACTAAGCGGTCGCTGCAAATATAATCCGGTTCAAGAGTCCGGCTCGAATCCCACAAAGAACCAACCTATTTGCTGCAACTTTTCAGTATCACTAATGATAAGCTTAGACAACTTTCAGAGTTTATGAATTGATTTATGAATTAACGAAAATTACTTAATTAAAGAAAAATGACCATAAAAACTATCAACTAGCAAGAATGAGTTTGAATCAAGGATAAAAAGGTCTAGGGTTTATGATTTTCCTAATTGTCGGATTAATTCCTAACATGTTAGCTATAATCTCGCCGCTCCGTTCTCTAAAGATGATGAGTTCTTGTTTATCGCAATTATCTCTCGATCAATTACAATAATTTATTAGAAGTATTCTCTCGAATTACTCTAGCTGACAATTCGAGCTCAACTTTGCTTCAACAATGGTGTTTCTTTCCTTCTCCGGTCAAGCGTGTGGCTGAAATAAGGGTTAGAAGTTTTTATATCACGTCCCTGAGCCAATTGACTAAGTTGTCCCTCAAGATAAAACGCAGGCAAATTTGCCCTTGTGCTATAGTTGTGCTTCGCACAGAGCCTAGTTGAGTTTTCCAGATTTTCATGTGATTTTCCTGTGCTTTTCCTAGTTACTTCACTGCTTGGTCCGATTTTCCTTTTCTTCAAAAATTGCCTTTTAGCCTCATTATTGCTCAAATCACCTCTATTCTTCACTCTTGGCTTCCTACATAACAAACTTCAACAATTAAGCTTAATTGGTCATCTTTCAACATTCAAAACACCTAAAAACACAGCAAAATAGGGGTAAAACATATCCGAATACCATATAAGATAAGAGAGCTTATTCCTAAAGGATGCGGGACATTCTAACACGTCAGGTGATATCTTATTATTAACCTCGGGTTAGTTTCAGGTCAAAACATTATTAACCTTTGTATAGCTCTAAGCATGATTTTGAACTTACTAAACTTGGGTTCCAAGGACCAAGCGTGGGTTCTTTTCATTTCTTGGGTCAACCAAAGAGAAATAGTAATTCGGTACTCATATTAATAGTAATCATCTCACAATAACAAATAAAAAGTTTAATTATATAGCAGTATGTTCAATAAACTTAAGACCTACATTTCTATCAATACTTGTTCTTTTGGCTGCAGAACTCTTAAAGACAGTGAAATTAAACAAAATAAATAAATAACAAATTATATTCTCCTAAAACTCTTAAATAGTGGATTACTTGCTTAACAAAAAATCTTCACGATCATGTGCAATATCGAAGCTCCAATGAAATCTGTCTTTCCAATCTGAGTTGCCTTCTAAAATTAGCAATAAACACATCCGCCCTTCGATCAATGTCATTTTCATCATCGTTATCCTCATTACTGACATTATCCCGAGCACCAGTACTTCTGATTCTCTGAATACAACGTATAGAAGGACTGTCCTGTTGTTCAAATTCATCAATGTCGCTAATTACATCGTATAAGGAGCTGCTCTTACACTTGTTGAATAACCTTATAGGATGCTTCCTTCGCAAGCTAAGGACTTTTGAGGTTAATTTCCATTTCTGCATGTTATAACTAAGTAGAAAAGCTATCTTCTTGGCTGCATTTTTCATGAGTGTCTTTAATAGTGACCAATTTTGTGTTTTCATGGCCGGCTAAGTTTGATGCCAAAGAAAAGTTGGATCTTGTGTGTTTAACGTGGGAAGGGAAGCTGAGGATCTCTTATATAGAGAAGAGCTGAAAATTGTCAGAGAAGTTACACGGTTTGATCTGACAAAGACAAGTAAGAGAGCCAAAAGTACCGTAGATATACGCACTTGAACCATGGTTTGATCTTTGCTCTACTTATGACTCAAACTAATATTCACGGTCATCATCTTATCTAAAAGCTTAGATTGTTAGTGAGAGTAATTAATGCTATTTTAGTTTAAAAAGAATAAACCTTTACTATTTGGGGAGTCAAACAAGATTTTGTTTGACCATATTTTTGCAAACAATTTTTACATTTTTTGAATTGTTATATACTGTGACTTATAGTAATTTTTATGTAATTTTTAAATATATAAATTTTATTTCAAAAATTTTAAAGAATCTATGTTTGAATTCACATCGAAAATTAATCAGTTTCACCCTCGTACTTCAAAAAGGTTAAAAAAAATTGAAACAATGAAGTAATCAAAAAACTCTCTCATATGAAAAAAAATGTTTTTCATAAAAAATATTTTTCTAAAAAATATTTTCTTGAAAAATGAGTGATTTTTATCATTTATTTTCTCTTGTTTGTTTGGTGAGTGAAAAACTTTTTTCGTAAAATATTTTCTAGTATTTGTTTAGAGAGAAGACAATATCTTTTAGGAAATAATTTTTTTATACTTTCCTTACCCCGCTCCCCCTAAATCCTCATGTTTCCTGC
>MCJB01020461.1:69593-128289 GCA_002018475.1 Nicotiana obtusifolia
AAAAAAAAAAAAAAAACCTCAAATACCCAACGTTTTCATCATTCTATTTTCTTCACGAATTAAATTAGTTTTTTTAAAAATTCACAAGGGCCCAATGTGCTGCTTTACTTTTTCGCACAAAAACAAAGTTAAAATTTGTAATACATAACTCAAAAGAAAGTACACTTTTTTTTTTTGGTTGAAAAAGAATATACTATTTCAGCAAAATAAAAAAAGTACTCATTTTGTTAAAAAACAAATTCTACATCATGAAAAGAAAAATACTCATTTTGTTAAAATAGAAAAAAATACTTTTTACAACATCTTGTTGATATGAAAGAAAATATTAAAATGAAATAAAATACTTTTTATATCATAAAAAAAAAATATTCATTTTGTTGAAATGAAAGAAAATTCTTTATCTACATCATGAAAAGAAATTAATACTCATTTTGTCGAAATGAAAAAAAATAGTTTTTCAATATTTTTCTCTAAATCATGAAAAGAAAATACTTTTTTTGTTGAAATGAAAAAAACTACTTTTACTATATCATTTTGTTGAAATGAATGAAAATATTTTTTCTAAATCATGAAAAGAAAATACTTTTTTTTATTGAAATGAAAGAAATTATTTTTTACTACATCACAAAAAAAATTCTCATTTGTTAAAATGAAAAAGAAAATATTTTATGTACGACATAAACAATAGTATTTTCCTCCTAAATATGCCATATAAAATGGAATAACGTGTACAGTAATAATTAATAGTAAAAACTTATCCTGCTGATGCTTTTATAGTGAAGAAAGTAACTCGCCGTAAAAACATAAAATATTAAGAGAAAATGACATTGTATAACCAATTTCAAAATAATAGCAATATATATATATATATATATATATATATATATATATATATATACATTTTGTATGCTATATACAAAAATTATACAAATTTTATATATTTTTTCGGCTACCAGATGTAAATAATTTCTCTAGCAAGCTAAAAGTGATAAAATCTCAAATATTAACATTACAAAGTTTAAAAACTCTGGAGCCCTATACAGTTTAACCTCATCAAAGGAACGTCTAATCTATTACATCGCTATCCTTGGAAACAAAAAAGACAATTAAGGCGAAGGTAGAAAATATCCAATGAGATGCTAAAGATGAAAGCCAATGAAGTTGAAAAACACCAAATCAGCAACATAATACCGAAACTCAAGCAATTCAACAATAACATACCCAATATTATCCCATCATGGGATTTGGGGAATGTAGTGTGTACCCAGACTTAACCCCTACCTTGTGACAATTCAAACAAAGAAATTTAAAGAGTTAATGCTACTGAACAGAGAAACACCCCAAGTCCATTACTAGCTTGCAAATATCTATGCATAGTTTAGCAATAAAAATCTGATCATTAAAATGTCAAAACGGGGCAAAATCCTCAAGAAAGGGGAGCTAAGCCTATTCCCCTCTTTATTCTCAAGACATGAACCTCTCACAGATTGAAAATACATGTGAAGTAGACGTGCAAAAACTGAAGATTGTTCCGGCTAGCACAATATAACAATTTAGGCAACTGGTGAAAAACCTTAAAATTTCAAACAATATGAATACAAAATAGATCTTAGTACGATGTTCAACGCTGCAGCAAGCAGAAAATTTGGGAAGGGCGAGGGGCAAAGAGACAAGGTTTAATGACTTGAATATCTACCAACAGCTAGCAACAAAGCAGCACGTCCTGTGGAGGGACAAAAACCAGTACGAACAGACGAAGGCCTGAAGCAGGGAAGCTCTATCGGGGTTGAAAATCTCAGTCAGCTCAATGATGTGTATCCCAGGGGGTCAAAGCGGGCAATGAAACAATCCACACTCTAGGTCAATCAAATGGAGATTGACGTAATCACTCCCAAGCAATTCACTCGCTCTCTTCTAATTTTTTTAAAAACTAAGGGCTTTAAGCAAAACGAAACTTCTCCAGAACTTGTTGGGAAGAAAAGAAAGTTTATATCGCAAAAACTTTGGCAAAACAAAACAAACTGAAAAGGGGAAAAAAAATATCATTAAAACCAAAAGAAAGAGAAAAACAGGAATATACAGCATATCAAAGCAAAGTGTACCACAGGTCTTGCTTGGTTTGGTGCCAACTCTAAATGCTATATCTTTCAAAACTCCGTAGTAGGTTATAAGGCCACTTATCAAAAAGAAAACTTTATGTGAATTTGTGCGGAGAAGTTTATATCTTGAAAATTAGTCAAACTGAATAGCAATATTTTGATAAAAATTTGTTCCTTTCTCCCCATCAACACGGAGAGATAATGATGATGAAAAAGGGAAGCCTTTGATAAAGAAATGATGAAAAGAAAAAGAACACATAATAGTTTAAATCAAATAAAGAGAAACAGATTTTCATTTTTTTAAAAGCAAAAAAAATAAAGAGGATAGCAGCAGCATAAAAAGCAAAGGGAATCACAGGCCCATAGGTTGATGCAATCCTTGATGCCAGGAACTTCCATGAGTAAGATTTCATAACTCTCAGATACCCAGCCCCACGACCTTGCTGAAGTGGCGATCAATTGTTTAACAAGAATGTGAGTTCCTCAAACCACTCTAACAGATTAGGTACCTGCCATTTGACTGTGATGCCATTCATCATCCTTAATATCTACTTAAATTACCACTACACTTTGAGGTGAGGCGTGTCATAGCCGCAGAGATTCAATCAAACAGAAGCATAGTGATGTAGTAGCTAGCTGGGATCCACAATCTTTGAAATTGAAGATCCCACAGCAGGGCAGTGAAGAACGAAACCACAGAGTGTGGGAGCAGAAAACCAACGAAGCAGTAGCAGAAGACACCTCAACACAAGAAAACAAAAATAAATTTTTAGCAGCATTCATAAGACGTTTTCATTCTCTAAAAGTAATAGATGCCATAAAATACATAAGGTCTAAGTCCCTAAGATAGTGGTTCTTAAAATGGGAAAAAGTTTAAGAAAATAAAAAACACACTTATAATATTAAACGAAATTGAAACCCGTTTAAGTTGAGGGCATGGCCTCACTTACACAGCTGCGACTAAGTCAAGCATAGTAACACATATCCAAAAACTCCTGATCGAGACAAGTAATCATCTCTTCCATTCAGCTCCTGCTTCTGATTCGGTCCCTGAGGCCATTTCTGCATACAAAGCAGAAGAGAAGCTAAGGAAAAAGATAACATTCTTTATCAATACGAATGAATAAATAAAATAACATGTTTGTATTGCATGAGACCAAACATCCCGATTCAAAAACTAAAAATAATTAGGTAGCAACACTGTCAATACCAATGCTACACGAACTAAGGCATGACGGACCAAATGGATACGAAATAATATAAATAACAATTCAAGAGACAAATCCTAATACATATACATGCACAAGTATCTAAATACCAAACATTAACCACATTTACACACTATTAAAAAAAGAATGTCCAATAAACAGAGATGAAACAATAAAAGATTCCCAAGTTAGTAAGTTCACCCATTGGCATAAGGAACTTCATCTCGTCCACGGTAAGGAGATCGGCTATAGCTACGACCACGAGGCGATGGGCTTCGGCGTCTGGGCGAACGTCCACGAGGACTATAACTCCTGTTTCAAAAAGGAAATCAGGAGGGGAAAAAGCGAATTTGTCATGTCCTGCTTTATATTGGAAATGAAATTTTCTTCTGACCTGCGACCATAACTTGGGCTCCTCCGATATCTAGGAGGGCTGCGACTTCTACGTTTTCCAGGAGCTCCACGCCCTCGGCACTCACGAGCAAAATGACCAGCCTCACCGCACTCGTAGCACTTCAAATCAGAGCCTCCAGAGCGACCGCGACCACCTCCACGGCCTCCTCCTCCTCCTCCTCTAGAATTGTGCGAGAGCTCCACTCTCCATCCATTCTTCCCTGTTTAATGTATAAGGAAAAGAACACCATCAAATCCTTCAGTTCCCGATATATTTGCTGAACACTACAGAATCTATAGTCTAGAGCGACAGCGTAAAAAAAATCTGTTTAATGTATAAGGAAAAGAACATCAAATGCTTCAGTTCCCGATATATTTGCTGAACACTACTGAATCTATAGTATAGAGCGACAGCATAAAAATAAAAGTGATTATCAACCTACAATATAAACAAAAGGGATTGAACACCGGAAAAGACTAAAAATTGCATGGCCATAAATAAGATAAATAAACCCATTTAGAAGGTTGAACAATATGCAGGAGTAAGGAACCATACCATCAATTTCCCTGATTGCGTCTCGTGCATCTCTTTGGTCATCAAAGTCGATAAAAGCATAACCAGGTGGGCGTCTTGCAACCCAAACACTGCAAGCATTTATATTTTTGGGTCAGAATACATTAAAACAAGAAGAATGATCGAAAAAATAAGCAGTCAAATTCCATAAATGAAATAACCTCTAGTGAAACTGAAGTGCAACCAATGCTCTTAATATCTAGAATTAATAAGCCAAATCCCTTTGGTTTAAATCTCAACATATCACTTTCTTTGACATCCATTAATCAGTGTTCTTTTATTCAGAAGAGTATACGCACAGACTCAACAGATCAAATAGCAAAAAAAGCATGGAAATTTTATACCACATCCCATTTCATTAGAAACTTCCTTCATAAGTTAGTTATGAATAATAGGAAATAATGTACTTGCAGTGTATTTTACACTCATTTCTGATAAAATTAGCAAAATACAACCTCCATTGCATATAAGTATTGTTTCAGGGAGACAGGTCACAGGTATACTCAGCAAGCTAGGAAGCTAGACTAATATAATATTCTTTTAGCTGATCACAAAATAAGACTTTAATGCTCCTCCATGTTAGATTATTAGTGCACACGTCGTTCAAGAACTAACGAAGGAATCTACCAAACAATCCAAGCAATGAAGAACGAATAACTAGCAACTACTTATAATAGGTAGTAGTTGTAAGCAAAATATTTAGTTACTATTCTGGATAGGCAGTATTCAACAGCCAAAAACAAAATAAAATTGTACCAAAAACCATATACATAAGAGGTAGTTACTCTCTCTTCAATTCAACTAACTTGTAGAATATACAAATAATTTCAAAAGAATTACAAATGCAGAATTCAGTGTATAATTTGCTTTACCTTCTTATAACTCCAAAGACACGGAATTCATCTTCCAGTTCTCTTTCAGTGACCCTAGGATCAAGATTTCCAACATACACTCTTGACATCTCGGAATAATAACCTATTAAAGAACACCGATTTCAGGCAAACATGAATAAAACCTATCACATTAATAATTAAGAAATTGAATTGCACTGTCAGAAATTGACCAAAATCCTCCGAAACAAATGGGTATTTTCAACTCTATTTTCTTGGTAGCACTGTAGTATGCTTATATTATTGCAGATTTGAGTTGTATACATGATGATGTAATATCATGTCACACTATACCAAAAGAGTATTATATACAGTAAAAGTGTAAAGAAATTTTACACAATCAGGTCATTTTTATTTGTTCTAGCAAGTAACCTGCTTTATTTTCTAAATTACAAGTCCCATTTTTTTATGAAGTGTAGAGCAGTGTAGGATTTCCTTTACACCTGTAAAAATTCTTCACCCGGTGTATATAAATTAAGCTCTTAATAAAAACAGTTACCTATAAAGCTGCTTAAACGCACAGATTCGAAATTAATCACAATAAAGGGCATCAATTGAAGAGTTCAATGAAACACTATATTTTCATACACAAATAATACAAAACTATCCTAAATATCCGTAACATAATCAAATCAAATAAAACTAAAAACTTTTTTTTCCAGTTCAGTGAAACTTCCAACAAAATTATGATTCGCGGAACTCACAAATTAAGCATCTAAAGATAGGAGAAGAAGTAATAACTTCAATATTAAAATAACAGATCAAAGCATACAGATCTACAGGTTGAAGATTGATGAAAGAGGAGAGAGGAACCTGAAACCCTAGTGAAGAACTGCAACAACAACAAAAAAAACCCTAGGCCACCACGATTTGCTGAGAAAGTGAGGAATATGAATAGGGAATGTATCGAGAGATATTTTAGGGTCAATAATTGGATGACTAATGGATATGAAATGGGCTTGAAAGCTGGACTTACTGGGCTAAGCCCAAGAAAGCTGAAACCCAACTTTGGGCCTGGGCCTTAAAGTTCGAAAAAATAGAGGACATGATCTCCCAACAAACACTCAGAATTTGAATTTAAAAAATGACCACATAAATATTTATTTATAGATAGCTTAGGAGTATTATTTTTTTATTGATATTTTATAAATAAAAAAATTTAAATAGCTAAAATAATCTATATCTATACTATATTAAAAGCACGAAAGTCCTTTTTGGTATTCTTAATTTTGAATGTTGAGTGAACATAAGCCTGTTGGGCCAAATACTCAATTTTTTATAATTTTACAGTATTTTTTATTAATTAAAAAACTTTAATAATTCACATTTTTCTAGCGGAAAGAAAAGATTTTTTTTCAGTTAGATGATCCTGTGTGTGTTTTCTAGAATGAACTTAAGAATATATACCTCTCAAAAAGATTTCAAAACAAAAAAATCTTAAATGTTTAAGAGTTTATGTGCTCTTGATGAAAATAAAAAGAAGCACGACAACTTGTAAAATATAGTAATGAATAAATCTTAAGTTGAAAATAAATCTTCAAACAACTTAAATAACCATCACAAATATATCAAAGAAGAGCAATGGTGCTAAATTTACAAGAAAAGAAAAATTAATAATATGGGATGAAACACTTATGACTACGTGTCAAACGATCAAAATAATTGCCTGAAGTTCTAGAGATATATTGGATATTAATGAAGCGTTTGGTAGAAATTTAATGATTTGGGATGTGATTTATGTCAAGTACTTCCAGTAATTCCAAAATCAACAAAAGCAGAGACTGTAAAAGCTAGCTTGCCAGAGTTATACTTCTAGCCTCAAATGAAAAAGACCAACTGACAAGAAATATAAAGTAAGAACAAATCTAGTATTCAGTGTCTTCTTGCTTCGTGTTAGAAACAAAGAAGAGCATCCATTAAAAGATGATTTGGTTCTTCCTGGACACTTGGTTATCAATCCCAATGGTAATAGTAGTGCATTTAATAAGAGAAATATTTCTATTATTAGATTAAAACGCAATTTGTGCAAATTGCATGATAAAATTAAAAAAATATCTTAGCTAGCAGAAATGAATATGTTATCAACTAAATAAAAGGTTGATTGCAGAATTTTATAGTAAAAACAAAATGTTATTTTGTTTTTGACTCAGTTGAAAATGATACCAATAATTACTACCTAGAAGAATACTTTAATAGCCTTCTACTATACATGTTTGTTATCAAGTTTATCCGTTCTTACGTATGTTAGAGTCACCATTTATATAATAGACTAAGTTAAAATTGGTCTTCCATTATATATAGGTTGGTTTTGAAGAAAAATATGTTCGTCATGCTACTAAAAAACTTAGATACGCCGAATAGCTTATGTAATAGCATACAGATAGTATATAAAAGTTTTGATAATACTGTCATACATGCAAAAATTATGATACTGGTCAATGTACTTCTAAGTATATTTTTATCTCTGAATTCAACTTTCTTCTTCCGAAACTAAGGAATATCTATTTAAATTTGAAATAACTTTTAGTATGTTTCTGTTTCTGTTTTGCAAATATAATAAATAACGCACAAGAACAAATGTAACAACTCGGCTGGTCATTTTGAGAGTTGTAGTACTATTCACCTATTTACTGCTCATTTTGTACTTTATAGATATTATGTGACTTTTCGGGATAGTCGGTTCAGGTCCGGAGAGATTTCGAAACGAATTGAAACACTTAATTCTCAAGGTTGAAAATTTAAGTTGAAAAGGTTGATCTGATGTTGACTTATGTGTAAACGATCCCAAAATAGAATTTTGATGATTCCAATATCTCTGTATGGTGATTTTGGACTTAGGAGCGTGTCCGAAAAATCATCTGGAGGTCCGTAATTAAATTAGGCTTGAAATGGCTAAAATAGAAATTTAAGCTTGGAAATTTGACTGGTGAGTTGACTTTCTAATATCAGGGTCGGAATCCGATTCTGAAAATTTGAATAGGTATATTATGTCATTTATGACTTGTATGCAAAATTTGAGGTTAATTGAACTTGATTTGATAGATTTCGGCATCGAATGTAGAAGTTAGAATTTTTTAGTTTCATTAGGCTTGAATTGGAGTATGATTCGTGTTTTTAGCGTTGTTTGATGTTATTTGAGGCTTCGACTAAGTTCGTATGATGTTTTAGGACTTGATGGTGTATTTGGTTGAGGTGCCAGGGGCCTCGGGTGAGTTTTGGATGGTTAACGGATCAATTTTTGAACTTGGTGTTTTGCTGAAGTTTTCTAGTGCACAGGTCTGGTTTTCTTCTACGCGATCGAGTAGGCTTAAGTGGGCAATGGAGATTTTTACTCTATACAATCGCGTGTAAGGAACTGCGATTGTGTAGCTTAAGGAAACCGTGTATAGCGAACGCGTTGGCTAGGTCGCGTTCGCGAAGAGGAAAAGAGGAAGGAGTTGTTCCATGCGCTTAATGCTTCGCGATCGCGTAGGATTATTTTTGGGCAGTGAAAATTTATACTTCGCAATCACGTGAGTTGGTCCGTAATCGCATAGAAGAAATCACTTGGCAGAATGTTTCAGTTCTTAAAATGGGCCCATTTCCATTTTTACCGATTTGGAGCTTCGATAGAGACGATTTTTAGGAGATTTTCAAGAAAAAAAATGGGGTAAGTGTTTTTAACTCAATTGTGGTCAAATTACCTAAATCCATGGTTGTTTTAAACATTTAATTGGTGATTTAAGTTGGAAGATTTAGAAAACCCTCTCAGTTTAAATTAAAGATTTGAGGGTCGAGTTGATGTCGGAATTTGGTAAAATTTGTATGGTTGGACTTGTGGTTGAATGAGCCTTCATATTTTATAATTTTTGTCGGGTTCCGAGACGTGGGCCCTAATGGACGATTTTTGAGTTAAATTTTAGATTCTGTCTGACAATTTCAATAATTTGTATTGATTAAATCGAATTAATTATGATTAGATACAAGCTTTCGGAGGCCAAATCATGAGGCAAAGGCATAAAGGAGTAAAGAATTACACGGTTCAAGGTAAGTGACTTGTCTAACTTTGTGTGGGGAAAATTTTCCTTAGGATTGGTATTGATATGATAATTGTGATGTGTTAAAAGTCGTGTATGCGAGATATCGAGTGTGTACATGGACTAAATGTGGAAGATTATGTCTTTAAATTATGTAGATTACTGTTGCATATTAATTAAATTATTTTATCTTGTTATATTCATCATCATTGATCTATTTTTATATTATAAATTTTTCGTACCTTTTCCTGCTAATTGATTTACCTGTTTAGTTGAAAATTTATTTCTTTTATTCTTTGCTCATTATTTGAAGGTTGGATTTCATAATTGAATTATTATTAATATAAAGTATTTGACATTTTAAAATTTGTTATTGAGGCAAAGTATTTAATTTGTGAGATATTATTTTGCTGAGATTTTTGTATATATTGATTGAGCCATGAGCTCCTTATTGCGAAAAATAAATGTCGTTGTTGATTTATTTAGGCAAATTAAAATATTTGGACACTTGAGGTGCGAATTGTGATATATTATGATATTTATACGCATGCGGTGGTATTAGGTCTGGGTGTTGAAATGCATGCGGTGAAATAATGTGGGCTCGATACGCGTGGCTAGCAGGGAAACTACTAGAAGTCATGCAGTCTGATAAGGGTGGCTAAAACGCGGGATGTTATTTCGGAAAAAATGATTTCATTAAAATTAATTGTGAAGGCTCCCACGGTGATACAATAAAATGAGATATTGTGAATTTATTTATGATTTGGGGCTACGAGGCGGTATCCTGGGAGTGCCCTTGTTGATTTTTCTTTATGGCTGCACTTGCTTTTGGTTATTCTGTGTTCTCGTTAATTATAAAAATTCCTGTTTTTCTTCCCTGAGGTATTATTTGTCCTTATTATGTGTAATTAAATCGTGACATACTCCTTACATGATTTATTTTCATTCTTATTATTATTATTATTGTATTGTTAAACTTTTCACCCTGTCTTTTATTATTCTAATAGGGCCTGACCTGACTGGGTACCGTTGTGGTGTACTCATACTATGCTTCTGCACATCTTTTTGTGCAAATTTGAGGTACTTCCTATCAGACCAGGCATCAGTGAACTAGCCGTACACGGAGATTTCAAGGTATATTTGTCAGCGGCTGCAGACCTCGGAATCCCCTTCTATCCTTATTATGTTACTTTCCTTATTCTCTTTAGACACATATGTATAGAGACACTTAAAATAAATTCTTAGAATCTTGTGACTTATTTCTATCGGGTTTTGGGAGTTGTAATTATTTGAATTGCAGTTTCATTCGTTTCATATTTCTAATATGTTATTCCACAATTTATAGGTTTACATAGTCTTAGAGACTAGGTGCCATCACGACTTCTTACGAAGGAAATTTGGGGTCGTGACAAGTTGGTATCAGAGCTCTAGGTTCATAGGTGTTATGAGTCACAAGCAAGTTTAGCAGAGCTTTTCGCGGATCGGTACAAAGACATTTGTACTTATCTTCAGCAGGCTATGGAACTGTTAGGAAAATGTTCACTCCTTTGATTCCTTACCATGCGCATTTGTTGACTTCGAATTCTAAACCATTATCTTTCTATTTTCTCATAGATGATGAGGACACGCACAACTAGATCCGACGATTAGACACCCGCGCCCCTTATTGGAGCCGCAAGAGGTCGAGGCCGGGGCCAGGGTAGAGGCCGAGGAAGACCACATGGTGCAGCTAGAGCACCTACACGAGCTGCTGCAATAAAACCACCAGTAGCTCTAGTTGGAGAGCAGGCACCTGAGACGCCTGTTACTACACCTGCACTTCGGAGACTCTTGCCCAGTTTTTGAGCATGTTTCGCGCTCTAGCTCAGGCAGGGTTAATTCCACTTGTTCCTGCCACATCTTAGATCGCGGGAAGAGCACAGACTCCCGCTGCCCGTACCCCAAAGCCACGGGCCCAGGTGACCATGCCCTAGAGGTTATACCAGCACAGCTAGTTGTCCCAGTTCGGCCAGAGGTTACGGTAGCACTTTCGGAGAGGGAGCAACTCAAGCTCGAGAGGTAAGAAGTACCACCCTCCCACTTTCAGCAGTTTGGCTTCAGAGAATGTTGAGGGTTTTCTTCAGGAATGTCACTGTATCCTCCGTACTGTGGGTATTGTGGATTCTAGTAGGGTTTCTTTCACGACATTCCAACTTAGATGAGCGACCTACCAGTGGTGGCGAGCATACGAGTTGGATAGTCCGGCTGAGGCAACTTCACTCACCTGGACTCAATTTTCAGATATGTTCTTCAGGGAGAATGTTCCTCAGAGTCTCAGAGATGCATGGCACATAGAGTTTGTGTAGTTGCGCCAGAGTTTGATGACTGTGTCAGAATATGCGATCCGGTTCAGTGATTTGGCTAGGCATGCACCAGCCATAGTTGCTATCTTTCGAGAGCGGGTTCGTCGACTTATTGAGGGGCTCCACCCTAGTATCGGATTCAGCATGGCCCGAGAGCTGGAGACAGACATCACATACCATCAGATGGTGTCAATTGCTAGGATATTAGAGGGTATACAGATCCGGGAGAGAGAAGACAAAGAAGCTAAGAGACTCCGAGAATCTGGCACATATGACAATTCTCATCCCCCAAATGTAGCCTATCTTGGTAGAGGCTATGTGAGCCGTCTTATTCATTCAGCACTTACGGCTTCCAACAGTATTCCGGTTACTCCCAGACCTTAGGTTCTATATTATGCACCGCCAATGTCTACTGTACCTCCTGCACGTGGTGCTTTCAACGGTCAGTCAGTCGATCAGGATCGAGCCAGTACCAGCAGCCACATCCACTGAGGGCTTGTTTTGAGTGTGGTGACACTCGTCATAAAATGAGGGATTGCCCCAGCTTAGGAGCGGTGTACCTCCAAAGATTTCGCAGGCCCCACCTATTCCACTCGGCCCTCAGGCTTCCCAAGCCATGATTACTCCACCAGTTGCCACTCCAATTGCTCAGCCAGCTAGAGGTGAAGGCTGGACAGGTAGAGATCACCCTAGAGGGGGAGGCCAGGCTAGATATTATGCCCTTCCTTCTAGGACAAAGGCAGTTGCATTCAATTCTGTTATCACAGGTATTGTTCCGGTCTTTCATAGAGATGCATCAATCTTATTTGATCCAGGCTCCACGTATTCTTATGTGTCATCTTATTTTGCCCCGTATTTGGGTGTATCCCGTGATTCTGAGTTCTTCTGTTTATGTATCTACACCCGTGGGTGATTCTATTATTGTTGACCGCGTGTATCGGTCGTGTTTGATTTATCAGTGGTTTTGAGACCAAAGCTGATTTATTATTGCTCAATATGGTGTATTTCGATATTATTTTGGGCATGGACTGCTTGTCGCCCTATCATGCTATCCTTGATTGTTACGCCAAGACGGTGCCGTTGGCTATGCCAAATCTCCCACGTCTAGAGTAGAGAGGTACCTTGGATTATATTCCTAATAGAGTTGTTTCATTTCTTATGGCTCAACAAATAGTTGAGAAGGGGTGTGATGCGTATCTGGCCTATGCGAGAGATGTTAGTGTTGATACTCCTACTGTGGAGTCAGTTCTGGTAGTAAGGAATTTTCCAGATTTATTTCCAGTGGATCTTCCGAATATGCCACCCGATAACGATATTGACTTTCGGCACTTGGCCCATTTCTATTCCACCTTATCGTATGACCACAACAGAATTGAAGGAATTAAAATAGCAGTTACAAGAGCTACTTGATAAGGGTTGTACGACCCACTGTATCGCTTTAGGGTGCTCCTGTCTTATTTGTGAAGAAGAAGGATGGTTCTATGCGGATGTGTATTGATTACCGCCAGAACAAGGTTACAGTGAAGAACATGTATCTATTGCCACTTATTGATGACCTATTTGATCATTTTCAAGGTGCTAGAGTGTTCTCTATGATCGACTTGCGTTTAGGCTATCATCAGTTGAAGATTTGGGAGCCAGATATCCCGAAGACTACTTTCAGGAACCGGTATGGTCATTATGAATTCCTTGTAATGTCATTTGGGCTGACCAACGCCCCAGCAACATTTATGCATTTGATGAATAGTGTATTTTAGCCCTATCTTGACTCATTCGTCATTGTGTTTATTGATGACATTCTGGTGTACTCCTGGAGCTGGGAGAATCATGAACAGCACCTGAGGACTGTGCTTTAGACTTTGAGAGAAAAGAATTTATCAAAATTTTCAAAGTGTGAATTCTGGTTTGATTCAGTAGGATTTTTGGATCATGTGGTAACGAACAAGGGGATCCAGGTAGATCCGAAGAAAATTGAAGCAGTGCAGAGTTGGCCTAGACCGTCATCAGCTACTGAGATCCAGAATTTCCTTGGTTTGACTGGGTATTATCGCTGATTTGTAGAGGGTTTCTCTTTTATTGCTGCACCTATGGCTAAATTGACCTAGAAGGGTGCTCCGTTCAGGTGGACCGAGAAATGTGAGGAGAGCTTTGAAAAGCTCAAGACAACTTTGACTACAACCACAATATTGGTATTACGTACAGGTTCAGGGTCTTATACTGCGTATCATGATGCGTCGCGTATTGATCTTGGCACAGTGTTGAAGCAAGACGGTAGGGTGATTGCCTATGCGTCCAGACAATTAAAGGTACATGAGAAGAAATATCCGGTCCATGACTTTGAGTTAGCAGCTATTGTTCATGCCTTGAAGATTTGGCAGCATTATTTGTACGTGTCCATTGTGAGGTCTACACTGATCACTAGAATCTACAACATCTGTTTAAACAGAAGGATCTTAACTTGCGGCAGTGGAAGTGGTTGGAGTTGCTTAAGGATTATGAGATCACCATTCTCTATCACCCCAGGAAGGCCAATGTAGTGGTCGATGCCTTGAGTCGCAAGGTGGAGAGTTTGGGCAACTTAGCATATTTACCGGTGGCAGAGAGGCCATTAGCCTTGGATGTTCAGGCGTTGCCCAACTAGTTTATTAGATTGGATGTTTCCGAGCCGAGCATAGTTTTGGCTTGTGTGGTTTCTCAATCTTCTCTTTATGATCGTATCAGAGAGCGTCAGTATGATGACCCTCATCTGCTTGTCCTTAAGGACACAATTCAGCACTGTGATGCCAATGAAGTCACTATTAGAGATAGCGGTGTATACGGATGCAGGGCAGGCTATGTGCGCCCAATGTAGATGGCTTGCGTGAGCTGATCCTCCAGGAGGCTCACAGTTTATGGTATTCCATTTATCCGGGTGTTGTAAAGATATATCAGGAGTTGAGACAATACTATTAGTGGAGGCGGATGAAGAAAGACATAGTGGAAGATGTAGCACGGTGCCTAAATTGCCAGCAGGTGAAGTATGAGCATGATCGATCGGGTGGATTGCTTTAGAAGTTAGAGATTCCAGACTGGAAATGGGAGTGGATCACTGCGGATTTCATTGCTGGGCTTCCACGGACTCAGAGAAAGTTCAATGAGTTTTGGGTGATTGTGGATAGATTGACCAAGTCAGCTCACTTTATTCCTGTGGTTACTACTTACTCTTTAGAGTAGCTAGCTCAAGTTTACATTCGCGAGATTGTCAGGCTTCATAGCGTACCAGTATCTATCATGTTTGACCAGGGTACACAGTTTACATCACGGTTCTGGAGGGCCGTACAGTGTGAGTTGGGTACTCGGGTAGAGTTGAGTGCAACGTTTCACCCTAAGAAGGACGGACAGTCCGAGCGCATTATTCAGATATTGGAGGATATGCTTCGCGCGAGTGTGATAGATTTTGGGGGTGGTTAGGATCAGTTCTTGCCACTTGTGGAGTTTGCTTACGACAACAGTTATCAGTCGAGCATTCAGATGGCACCGTATGAGGCTTTGTCTGGTAGGCGGTGCCGGTCTCCAGTGGGTTGGTTCAATCCGGGCAAAGCTAGGCTATTGTGTATTGACTTGGTTCAGGATGCTTTGGAAAAGGTTAAATTGATTCAGGACTGACTTCGTACAGCCCAATCTAGACAAAAAAGTTATGCGGATCGGAAGGTTCGTAATGTTGCATTCGTTGTTGGTGAACGGGTCTTGCTCTGGGTTTCACCCATGAAAGGTGTTATAAGATTCGAGAAGAAGGGCAAGTTGAGCCCCAGGTATATCGGGCCTTTTGAGATTTTTGAAAGAATTGGAGAGATGGAATATGGACTTGCACTATTACCTAGTCTCGCTGCAGTTCATCTAGTGTTTCCCTGCTCCGGAAGTATCACGGTGATCCGTCTCATGTATTAGACTTCAGCTCAGTCCAGTTGGACAAGGACCTATCTAATGTCAAGGAACCAGTAGCCATTTTGGACAGACAGGTTAGAAAGTTGAGATCGAAGAGCATTACTTCAGTAAAAGTACAATGGAGGGGTCATCCGGTCGAAGAGGCTACTTGGGAGACCGAGCATGATATGCACAGCTGTTATCCTCATCTTTTCACCACTCTAGGTATAATTCTAAACCCGTTCGAGGACGAACGTTTGTTTAAGAATGGGAGAATGTAACGACCTGGCCGGTCGTTTTGAGAGTTGTAGCCATGTTCTCCATTTACTGCTTATTTGTAATTAATAGATGTCATATGACTTGTCGGGGTAGTCGGTTGGGGTCCGGAGAGATTTTAGAACGAAATGAAACACTTAGTCTCAAGGTTGAAAACTTAAGTTGAAAAGGTTGACCGGATGTTGACTTATGTGTAAACGATACCGGAATAGAACTTTGATGATTCCAATAGCTTCGTATGGCGATTTTGGACTTAGGAGCGTGTCAGAAAAATTATTTGGAGGTCCGTAGTTAAATTAAGCTTGAAATGGCTAAAATAGAAATTTAAGCTTGGAAGTTTGACCAGGAAGTTGACTTTTTGATATCGGGGTCGGAATCCGATTTTAGAAATTTGAATAGGTTCGTTATGTCATTTATGACTTGTATGCGAAATTTGAGGTTAATCGGATGGCTTGAATTGGGGTATGATTCATGTTTTTATCGTTGTTTGATGTAATTTGAGGCTTCGGATAAGTTTTTATGATGTTTTAAGACTTGTTAGTGTATTTGGTTGAGGTCTCGGGGGCCTCGGGTGAGTTTCGGATGGTTAACAGATCAATATTTTGACTTGGTGTTTTGCTGAAGTTTTATGGTGCACTGCTCTAGTTTTCTTCTACGCGATAGTGTGAGAAGGTCCGCGATTACATTGGCTTAAGTAGGCAGTAGAGATTTTTGCTCTACGCGATCGCGTGTAGGAAAATGCGATGGTGTAGCTTAAGGAAACCGTGCATCGCGAATGCGTTGGCTAGGCCGCGTTCACGAAGAGGAAAAGAGGAATGAGCGTGTACATGGACTAAATGTGGAAGATTATGTCTTTATAGTGTAGATCACTATTGCATCTTAATTAAATTATTTTATGCTGTTATATTCATCATCATTGATTTATTTTTATATTTTAAATTTGTCTTACCTTTTCCCGCTAATTGCTTTACCTGTTTAGTTCAAACTTTATTTCTTTTATTCTGTGCTCATTATTTAAAGGTTGGATTTCTTAATTTAATTATTATTAATATGAAGTAATTGACATTTTAAAATTTGTTATTGAGGCAAAGTGTTTAATTTGTGAGATATTATTTTGTTGAGATTTTTGTATACATTGTGATTAAGCCATGAACTCCTTATTGTGGAAAATAAATATTGTTGTTGATTTATTTTGGCAAATTAAAATATTTAGGCATTTGAGGTGCAAATTGTGATATTTGTATGCATGCGGTGGTATAAGGTCTGGGTGTTGAAACGCATGCGGTGAGATAACGTGTGATTGATATGTGTGGCTAGTAGGGAACTATTAGAAGTCATGCGGTATGATGAGGGTTGCTAAAACGCGGGATGCTATTTCGGGAAAAAAGTTTCTTTAAAATTAAATGTGAAAACGAGATATTGTGAATTTATTTATGATTTGGGGCTACGAGGCAGTACCTCGGGAGTGCCCTATTGATATTTCGTTATGGCTGCACTTGCTTATGGTTATTTTGTGTTCTCCTTAAATATAAAAATTCCTATTTTCCTTTCTGTGAGGTATTATATGTCATTATTATGTGTAATTAAATCGTGAGATACTCCTTACACAGTTCATTTCCATTATCATCATCATTATTATTATTATTATTATTATTATTATTATTATTATTATTATTTTATTATTATTATAATATTGTTATATCTTTTTACCATGTCTTTTATTATTCCAGTAGAACCCGACCTGATCTCGTCACTACTCTATCGAGTTTAGGCTTGGCATTTACTGGGTACCGATGTGGTGTATTCATACTATGCTTCTGCATATCTTTTTGTGCAGATCCAGGCACTTCCTATCAGACCAGACATCAGTGAACTAGCCGTACGCGGAGACTTCAAGGTATATCTGCCAGTGTCCGCAGACCTCGGAGTCCCCTTTATCCTTATTATGTTGCTTTTCTTATTCTCTTTAGACTCTGGTGTATAGAGACACTTAGAATAAATTCTTAGAAACTTGTGACTTATTCTACAGAGTTTTGGGAGTTGTAATTATTTGAACTACAGTTTCATTTATTTCATATTTCTATTATGTTATTCCACATTTATAGTCTTACCTAGTCTTAGAGACTAAGTGCCATCACGACATTCTACGGAGGGAATTTGGGGTTGTGACAACAAACATCCTAAATATTGGAGTATATTTACCACAATTTATTTTCTTGCACAAACAATTGTATGTTGTTTCAAGAGAGATGTCAAGATCGACAAAAAGAGTTCTGGTTAACGTAGAGCAACCAAAGCATTAGGAGGAAACATAGACAAAAAAATATTGTCCACAAAAAAAAATATTTGTTAAGATACCATCACATTAAATACTTTTAAACTATATTACATAATTATCCTACTAACATGACGAAATTGATCATTTGTGTAAGTTTTGATGATATCCTTTTATTTTAAATTTATGTATTATGCTAATGTAATAATATTTTTCAGCATTTAGACGATTGTTGTATTACTATACATAAATTTCTCTCATTAATATTTTATTGTTCCTTTCTATAAATAAATATTTAAATCATCACGTGCCATTATTAACGTGCATCACGCGTTCATATATACTAATAATTGTGAAAACACTGCAAAATAGTATCTTATAGTTCACTTCTAGTTTGTGACTAGCAAAACACCAAGGGAATCGTTTGGTTCATGTGTTAGTCATACGAGGAATATAATGGAGGGATTGTTTATATCATAATTAATAATAAAAGAATTTTTAATTCGATGATTAATAATAAAGAAATCGTTATACATGAATTACTTATTTTAAAAAGATATCTTTTTTATCTTTAAATAATTCACTGCCTAAATTGCTATCAAACGTATTCTTATTTCACATTCGATTTAGCATGAAATAATACATGACGACACCCTAAGTAATTATATTTTATACAAGATTTTTATATTAGGAATACCATCAACCTAACCCGTAAATAACAGAAAACAGGAGGATTAGACGGTGAAACTAGGGAGTAATATTCAGAGAAATGTAAACACTAAGTAAACTGTGAAACTGATTGACATAATCTTTTAAAATCTAATTAAGTTATAAGGTAAAAGAAGTGAAGAATTGCGACTGACCTTTTCCCCTGAAGCTCATGCACATACCCATGAACTGCCTAAATTTCTCAAAGTGTAAAACGAAAGAGAAAAAAGACAAGTGAAGAGGATTTAATTTGATCCTATCTTCATTGTTTGTAATGATTTGTAGCATCTGATTCCAGACCAGACTTAATCATTAAGCTTTAGCTTCAATAGGAATCTTCTGCATTTCGGCTCCACGTAATGTTCGAAGAGAATTAGGAATTTCGTTGAGGTGTTCAATATTTTAATATATATATATATATATATGTATAAAAATAATATTTAACGTTTATACATTATATAATTTTTTATATACATTATAATTCTCCGACGAATAGTGTCCATTAACCATTTTTGAGCTTTTGTGACTCTATATCTGACCTGAAACAATAATTTCAGCAGATTATATGTATACCTACAAGTAAAAGCAGATTCAGAATTTAAACTATATGAGTTCAATCTTTAAAATTTTTAGCATTGAGCTCATTAAAATTTTAAAATTTTAAAATTATAGGTTTAGATATTCTTTTAGTTGTAATACTCATAATTTTATACTTTGGGTCGAAAGTTTTGATAAATCCCGAGCCACAATTTTATGTGAATATACACATTCCATCTTAGTATTAATTTGGTTCAAGTGGAAAGCCATCTCATCCAACACTTGCTTCAAATTTGAAAATTTTATATCAGCTGCCAAACACAACTCACTACAGTGAAAACCTTTTATTTTACGCTCTTTGTTGAGTGAGCCTGATCCTAATTTTGTAATGAACTAATTGTATTCCTCTTTGAATTTTTGTCTATGTTTGTCCTATAGGCAGAATTTCAAATTTAACAAGTATTGTTCCACGCTTACTTTATGGGCATTACTTTTAACTTTTGTTCTTGAAATTCTTCCCATAGGCAAACAGGATTCAAAAATTAAAGGTCACCCCAAAAAATATTATATTTCTGTAATTTTTTGTCAAAAAAGTAATACTAGTTGTGACCAACAAAGTTGTCGGTCCTCAAGCGGGAAATAGAACTTTCCATTTAGGGTGTGCTTAGCATGAATAAAAATATTTTCTGGAAAATATGTTTTAATTTTCTTAAGTTTGATTAGCTTAAATAATTTTACTCATTAAACTCATTTTCTTCCAATTGAAAGAAAATAACTTTCCTATCAAAAAGAGGAAAATATTTTTCCAAAATTTTCATGATTTTTACATGATCTTTTTCTAATTATACATAGGAAAAGAGATCTAGTTTATTACATGCTTGTTAGAGTCCACTTTCTTTGATGAGAAGCTCTTTTTTTTTTTTTTTTTCACTCTCTTTTTGAAATGAATGGCGGTCCTGAGTTGACTTGGTACCAATAGTTGTATCTCCCTATTCACATGTTTGCAGCACTGAAATTGACTGTCAATTCCAATTGTCCAGTTGCTTATCCCTTATTATCTTCCAAGCACACAAATTGACTGTCAATTCCAATTGTCCAGTTGCTTATCCCTTATTATCTTCCAAGCACACAAATTGACTGTCAATTCCAATTGACTACGAACTTTAAAAATCCGATTCGATTCAATCTGATTTTATTTGGAATATAAATTTTATATTCGGTCTGAACTGTCTTAATGTCCACCCCTACTATAAAGTGACCGGCTAAGTATTGTAAAAGTCACAATTTGAACAAAATAAAAGTAAAAGAAAAAAATTCAAACATCTTAAAAGGGATTATTAAAAAAATACTAACTCTTTTTCATTACTTTGTTATACTGACATAGCAAGATCTAGTTAACTAATATACATTATAATTTTATAGTTCATGAATTTGAAAGAAATTATATTAAAATTATTATTTAAATTTTCAAATAACAACAAGCTGGACAAGTTAAACTTTCAGAAAGTTAAATAACCATGTCCTTGTGTAAGATACCACATAGGTACAATTGCCACAATACCAATGGAAAAGACAAACAAATTAACATATGCACACTTAAGAGAGTGAATGATCTGAACTCACTTGATCATCAAATTCCTTCGAATTTCCTTTAGGATTCTTCTCAAATCTCTTAATCCCAAAGTACATTAACTCCACATCTTTTGCTTCTCCAACCATAACAAGATCAGCTAATATTTTTCCAACAATTGGTCCCATTTTAAATCCATGCCCTGAAAATCCACCAGCAATCACCACATCCTCTCCGAATTCTCCACCAAGAAAATCAATCACAAAATCTTCATCTGGGGTCACAGAATACATACATGACTGTGTCATGACCGGTTTTGTGGAGTCGACAAAGCCTCCGAATTTCTCCTGAATCCATTGTTTTAGTGGATCCATTGATACCGTGGGCGCCCACGTCCGATCTGTTGGTTCGCAGGGGCGCCCACCATGCACTGGGATTTTAATCAATCCTGGAAACTCAAGCGATGGAGTTCCATATATGTATGGCTCTCCGTAACTCGCAAAAGTTGGAAAACCATTTTCAATAGTGAATTTTGACTCATACCCTTCTTTAATCTTCCAATACATAACAGTTGTTTCCAAAGGTTGAACTGGAAGTACAATTCCTGTTACACTTTTAACTAACTTTTTCATCCATGGTCCAACTGTCACCACACATTTTTTCCCCCAAAACACCTCACCACTTTTAACACTAACCAAAACACCCCCTTCAACTTTCTTGATTTCAACTACTTCCGTATTATCTTTCAAAAAAGCTCCATTCTTAACAGCAAGTGTTTGAAACATGGACACAGCTTTTGTAGGCTTAATAACACCACCATATTCTGTAACAACACCAACCCAATTCTCAGGCAACTGAACCAATCCACCATATTCGTCAAACACTTGTTTATTATCAAGAACGCGAACAGGGATTGAATTTTTCTCGCAGCTACAAATAACTGATTGAAGAGCTTTGTTATCCGTAGGACCTAAGTCAAACTGTGAAGTCTTGAAGTAGACTTTGTATCCGATTTCGGATTCGGCTTCTCTCCAGAGGGTTTCGGATTTTAAGACCATTTTCGGGTAGTAATCTTCGGGGTAAGTAGCACGTATGGTTCTTGATTCGCCATGAGAAGAACCGCGATGGTGCAAGAAATCGAATTGCTCTAAAAGGAGTGTTTTTTGGCTGCGTTTTGATGTTTGATAAGCTGTGCAGCTGCCCATTATGCCTGCTCCTATTACTATTACGTCAAACATTTCCATGGAATTCTCCATTTTGTGTGTTTGTTTGTGCTCTGGTGTGTGTGTTGGAGAGTGAGGGGTGGGAGAGTTTCTGGAGTTGTCAAGTAAGCTAGAGAATGGTGTTTGTACAGGATTAAAATTTCCACGTATATACCTAATATTTTTCCAAAATAAAAAAAAAACAAACAAAAAGGTACTGGAATATTCTCCAAGTGAAGATATAAAAATATATTTTTTCTCCCTCTGCTTTCTTTGTTAGTCAACGTCAGAGCCGGATTCATGATTTCAAGAGGATGTGTACACTATTATGAAAAGGTAAATTTAGAATCACATGTCTAACTTTTATCTCTTAGTGTGAATTCACTACATTTTGAAATTATAGGTTCAAAAATATATATTTTTTAAATTTTTAGTGATTTTCATGTATATATCAATGCTCCGTGGCAAAGATAAGACCGTCCAAAGTGAAACTTGAATTGCTAATTTTACTCGTAGAGGTGCACCCAATAATTATTGCACCATAGGAGTCTTTGAACATGGGTGCACGCACATATATTTAAATAATTTTGAAAAATATAACATTATTATACATGGTTAAGGGAGACAAATATGGGTTCACGTGAACCCATACTGGATAAATCATGCTTCCTTGTATATATTGTCTACTCACTCCGCCTCAATTTGTTCTAATCTTTTAGGAGTATATGGGTTAAATTAACTAATTTTCGGTTCGGACATAAATTATTTAAGTTTTTTTCTGAAATAAAATTTACATATTTAGAAACTACATAAAAAGTACTATAAGTCACAATAACTAACAATTTAAAATATTTAAAAGTTATTTGAAAAAAACATAGTTAAACAAAATCTTATTTGACTCTCCAAATAATAAAAGATTCATTATTTTTGAAATGCAGTGTATCTTTTTGTGTTTTGTCAAATGATGTATGTGTGGTGCTAGAGATACCCCTTAAGGGCTTAGCGGCCTCGCATATGTTGCCCCACCATCACACAATAGCTTAGTCCACTTCAAATTTAGGGGCGTGATTTCAAGACGTATCTTTAGGATTAAGTTATGTTTTCTTATATATCATACATCACTCCGTATTTTATTCGTATGAGATTCGCCTAAGATATTACATGAACACATATCACATAAAACATACCATTTGAAATTGATGAGAACTCACTATACTCATTCGATGTATTGACATATAAGACAAATGATTTCTAAAATATAGTTGTATCTTTATATGTTAGTATTGATTTCTTAATTAAAGACTTGAAGTAAAGAATAGTACTAAACTTATTTAACAAATACAACTACTACACTTCCATCCAAAATCTTTTAAATATTTTATTTCAATTCATGGGATAAAGATCGATTCTTTTTAAAATTAAAAACACCAAATTAGGTATATACTTGAATTTATCTATTGCAGAATGGTTTATCAAGAAATGTGTACAAATTAAGAACAACATTTTACATAATAGTTTGTTATTGCAACTCCTTCACTGTAGTTTCTTTTGGCAATCCTATTAAATTTCAAAAAGAATCACCTAAATATTAGAATACTCATTACCCATTTTAAAATACCTTCTTAGTCAGATATTATTCTTTAAAATAAGGAAATATTATCTCATCGTCCGAGTCACGCAAACGTGGCAATGATTAGTTTGGATATGCACAAAGACAAAAGAAAAGAAAATCAACCATTTTTGTTGATGCTGCAGAAATTGGAATCTTTAGTTTGATTCCATCCAAAATGATTCAAGACGTGTCGTTTGTGTTTGTGTTTGTGTGTGTGTGTGTGTGTTTTTACCCTTATTTGACAGAACATGTGAAACAAGGATTTTCCTGTCCTTCACATGAATCACGACTACATCTTTTTCCTTGTCCAGTTGGTTACGTGACTGAATTCTGTTTTCTTGTTTGGTTTTATATGCTATTTCATTCAGTTTTTTGTTTTATTTTTGCAATTAGGTTCAATTTCATTGGATTTACTCTTTTGAATTCAGTTTTTTCGATTTGTTTTTTCCCTATATAATTCAATTTCTGCAACCAAACACCAAAAAGGAATTACCTTGAAAATATTTTTCATTAAAGGAAAAAAACGGCTTTCTTCGCTTATGCTTTTCCCGATAATTTATTTATAATAGTTTCTAAACTTTATATAGTGTTGAATAGTAAGATAAAAATTTCTTCTGAAAAATATTTTCTCGAAAATATTTCTCATACCAAATACACCCTTAAATGTATGTTGAGCATATGGTCGTCAAAGTAAATGAAAGGACTTCAATGTACGGAGTCAATGAAATTGGTAAACCTAAATCAAGATCAATCCCTTTCCAAGTTTTATGTCCTAATATTGAAGTAGAAAATTTCTAGCCCAATTTATACGTTGAAGATAATTTATCTGATTGAACCAGACGAATCTTTCAGTTTTCTGTCCAGCTCTATCCACAACTTGAGCTCCATCGTTCATTTATCAATGCATTTTTTTTTTGGTCATGTAACGTGGAGGTGTTTATATATGACAAAACTCATAATATATCTACATGCCATTAATTGGTCCAAATTAGCAAGAAGAATTAACTCAAATAGTCGCCTACCTAATCGCTTAAACTAAAAATGGTCGGAAGCATAGTGTATGCATAATTTATGTATTATATGTGTATAATGAATGTATAATCTATGTATATAGCTAGAAAAAGTAAACAATAAATATAACGGACTATTTGCGTAAAAAAAGTTGAAAATAAATACACACACTCCTTAAAATTGTATGAGACATTTTGACCGAATTTTAAAAGCAAGAGGTCTGTTGGAATGGATGAGAATCTTCCACCTTTAACTAAAGTTCTCGAATTCGAGCCCTGAAAATTAAAAAATCCTAATAAGTAACTTTTACCCTTTTAATGACCATACACATCGTGAAGCGAGATAAATTGGACTAACGGATTGCAAATACTGAATGGTTAAACCCTTTTTAAAAAATAAACTTGAGACTTTCTGGTCTCAGGCCATCTCCTACCTTTACTTCCATTTTCTCCTCCAAAATAGAGTAAACTCCAAAATGGAGTAAAATTACTCCAACCATTACTCTATTTTTTACTCCAAAAAAGAATATTCTATTTTATATTCTTCTCTCTCTTCAATATTATATTATTATCTTTTATTTAAATTTTATTTTCTTATTTCTATTAAACAAATTCTATCTTTTATTCTCTTTTACATATTCATCACATATAATTTAATATAAAATTATTTTATACCATAAATTTTTAAATAATATAAGTTGTAAGCAAATATTATGGATGATATATATATTAACGGATAACTCAAATAAAAGTGAAATCATTGAGATACAAGATAATTAAATACATATTACATCATGGTAAAATTCAGATTAAATATTACATAAATATTGAACTTCCACATCTAGTATGCTCCCATAAATGAAATATATTTACATAAAAATAACTTATAATAAAATTAACTTACAATTTTACATAAAACTAATAAATGCATGAAAATTAATTTATCAAAATTATACGCTAAAGTTAAGATGTAAAATTAATATTATAAAGATATTACATAAACATAATTAGGTATATATATAAAAAATAAATTAAAAAAGTTAAATAATAAAAATAATAATAAAGTAAGGATGAATAGTGTCACTCCAAATTTGAAGTAACACTATTCATCCCTCATTTGGGGGCAAAAATGGAGGAGTATTGGAGCCACATTTTAGCCAAAAAAATTGCATTTTGGAGAAATGGGGGAGGGTCGGAGATGCCCTCGACACCCTCTTGATTATGTTCAACCACTGGTTCAAACCCTCTTTGGTGCTCCAAAAGTTTTTTCCAAAAAAAAAGGCAGATCCAAGATTTTAAATTAATACCATTATACCCATTACTCCTTTACTATAATGGATGCAGTGTAAATATATGTTTTTAAAAAAAAAAAAATTTCCAAGTACGCATACATAATTTAAACTGAAAGCATTAGGTTTTGAAGAACCTGCACCTTAAATTTTGGATCTGTCAGCATTTCCCTAACATAGATATAAGGGGACAGTAAAAATTTGTATCAGACTATACAATCTCTATACATATAAAGGAGGGCAAAGAATGTTGACATGACACCTCTTAGAGACTAGAATTCTATTAATCTTTTTTCTTAAAGTTTTGCTTTTTTTCTTTAATAAGAGCCCGTTTGGACGTAAGAAAAATTTTATTTTATGTTTTGAATTTTTTTTACCTTTTTCCAAAATCAATGTCTGGCCATAAATTTTTAAATTTTTACTTGAAGATGAATTTTAAAATTTTTCAAAAATTTGAAAAACTTCAAAAAGCTGTTTTTTAAAATTTTCACTCAGATCACTCATAAAATTTAAAAAAAACCCAAAATTATATTCATGTCTCAACACAACTTTAATTTTAAATGCCATTTTCACTTGAAATTTTTTTTACTTTTTTTTAAAATTTCACAATTCTTATGTTCAAATGCCCACTAAGTACTCTATTAAAATTTGAAAGATCACACCTAAAGGTCATCTAGCAGTAGTTTAAAAAAATCTGAGATAGGAATAGTCACAATTACAGACACAATCGTTCTAAAAAGCTATTTCTCTGTTTGGTAGTTATTTTTCCCCTGCCTTTTACAAATTCCAAGTAACTAAAGAAGTTGGAAATTCTTTGCTTTCTCTCATCATTGCATTTTATTCTTCTCATCTTCAGATGAAGAAAACTCCGACGGATTGGCGAAAGCTACTTGCCGCTTGGGTAATCAACATCCTTAGACTCCTGACCAAGTTGCTCTAATCTCAAATAAGTGCTTATCTTTTAGTATTAATTTTGTATCATTGTTGTAATGCCATACAAAGTTATAAATCGGCCGAACCATTTACGAAGTGAGGTTAAAAAATTCATATTTTTGGTTTGTTTGATCTATTGAATAACATTAACAAAAAACAAGCTATGTTGGCTCTTTTAACTTTTTTTTCCTCGACAAAGCAAGTTATATTTGTTCATGTGAACACCCAAAGGGTCATCACTTGTTTTTAGATTGAATTCAGTGTTCCGAGGCTTAAAAACTTTCTTTTTACCTCACCTCGATTTGCATGTGCAGTATATATAATTTTTCAGAACGTTTTTATGTGGAAAGATTAAAATGTGAAATAGAGCTTTAAAACTCAAGTGAGTTGACTTCCGTCAACATTTTTAGTAAACGGACCTGTATAAATGTTTTGATAGTTCAAGTAGGTCTGTATCGTGATTTAGGACTAGGGCGTATGCCCGGAATCAAATTTTGAGGTCCCGAGCTCAAGTTATAGCCATTTAATGAAGAAAAAAAAAACAAACAAAGATTTCTTCATATCCTAACTAATCACCCATGATCTGCTCACCCCAGTCCCCTATTTCCCTAACCCCCTCCCCCAAACTGCCGCAGTACAAAACAAAGTTAAAACAAAAATGGAGTTGTTTGAATCCATGCCATCTTCTAAAGCAATTTTGACGGCGGCAACTTCTTTCACTGCTTCAGCAATTCTCTTCCGATTCATAGCTAGCGATCTTGTACCTGAAACACTTCAGCACTTCTTTTCTTCACTCTTTCAAAAAATATCAAACCGCCTTTGCTCACAGCTGATAGCTGTCATAGAAGAATCTGAAGGTCTCACTTCGAACCAGATGTTCGACGTCGCCAACGTTGATTTGGGTACAAAGGTTTCTCCTTGGACACAGAGGATCAAAGTCAATAAGCCCGACATAGATGAAGAGCTCGCCGTCACTGTCGACAGTTGCTGGAATTTATATTTTGACATTGGAAAGCTTAACTAAGATTTGGAGCCTTCAGACACAAAGTTTCAAGGCGAAGGTTTGATGGAATCTTGAATTTGGTTGCAAAGCGAGGTAAGTGTACGGTATAACCTTAGCTTGAGAGATTAGGAGTTGTTTCCTATTTGTTAATACCGTGAGTCTTAAATGGATAGTTGTTGCGTTCTTAAATAATACTACGACAGCCTTAATTGATGATTCTCGATGTTGAGCAAGCATTCAGTTTATTTATCCTGGACTTTATTTATAATTGAGTATTAGCATTAGTTGAGCTGAGTAGAAGTTGAGTTAAGATTGGTTATAGCTGATTCTCTCTTGCCAGGATGTTTGCTTTGATATTATTGTTCCCTTGCTGGGAAGTTATTATATTGCTTTTGTTCCCTTGCCGGGATTTCTTATGATTTTTGTGATGACTTGTAAATGGGAGCGGGTGGTACGCCTACCACAAGATATGATAAAATGGGAGCGGGTGGTACACCTACAACAAAAATATTATGTAAATGGGAGTGGGTGGTACGCCTACCACAAAATATGATGTGAATGGGAGCGGGTGGTACGCCTACCACAAGATTAATGAAATGGGAGCAGGTGGTACGCCTACCACAAGATATAATAAAATGGGAGCGGGTGGTACGCCTACCACAAGATATGAGAAATGGGATCGGGTTGCACGCCTACAACAATATGGAACTGAAAGTGAAAGTTGCCTGTATTTCTCTTTATTCGTGTTAGAAGTTAAATTGTAGTTTCCTTATTATTCTTTGATGATCCGTTTTATCTGCTATCTCGAAGCATGTTTCCCTTCCCCAGCTTTAATTATTTAATTCGGTTGATTGGCTTACCTAGCAGCTTTCACTAGTAGGCGTCATCACGACTCCCGAGGGTAGGAAATTCGGGTCGTGACAAGTTGGTATCAGAGCTCTAGGTTACATGGGTCTCACAGTTCACAGACAAGCTCGGTAGAGACTGAGGGATCGGTATGGAGACGTCTGTATTTATCCCCAGAGGCTACAGAGTTAGAAAAAACTTCACATTTGTTCTTTCTTGTCGTGCGGTTTTGTTTCTCAATGCTATTTGGATTTCTACTCTGTTCTTTCGTAGATGGCGAGAACACACGCTTCCTCATCTATCGCTCAACAGCCCGAGCCCCCAGCAGCAGCTCCCATGAGGGGCTGAGGGCGAGACCGAGGCCATGCTATAGGCCGAGGTAGGGGCAGAGCTCAGCCCCCAGCAGCAGCACCAGTGGCGGAGCCTCAGGTTGATTTTGACGAGGAGGTTCTGGCCCCAGTAGTTCCTGTAGGCCCAGCTCAGGTCCCAGAGGGGTTTATTGCTACCCCAGTTCTTCAAGACGCTTTGGTCTAATTGGTGCTTCTCATGGAGAGTGTCACCCCAGCAGGCTTGCTTCCTGTAGCACCAGCCACTTCTCATGCTGGAGGAAGGGCTCAGACTCCTGCTACTAGCATTACGGAGCAGGTAGCTCCCCAGGTTTAGGTTCCAGTGGTTCAGCCAACTGTGGCAGTTCAGCCGGGTGCAGTAGCTCAGGCCTACGATGGAGCGGCTATGTCCGTCGATGCTTTGTGGAGGCTGGATAGGTTCACCAAGCTCTTTACTACTACTTTCAGCGGTGCTTCTTCGGAGGATCCCCAGGACTTCCTATACAGCTGCCACGAGGTTCTCAGGAACATGGGTATTTTTGAGACAAATGGGGTAGATTTTGCTACATTTCGCCTATTTGGATCCACCAAGACTTGGTGGAGGGATTATTGCTTAACTAGGTCAGCCAGATTTCCATCTTTGACTTGGGAGCACTGCGTTGTTTCTGGAAAAGTTTCTCCCCGTTACTCAGAGAGAGGCCTATCGGAGGCAGTTTGAACCCCTCCAGCAGGGTTCTATGACGGTTACCCAATATGAGACCAGGTTCATCGATTTGGATTGGCATGCTCTCACCATACTTCCTACAAGGAGGGAGAGGGTGAGGAGGTTTATTGATGGTCTTATCAGCCGATTCATCTTCATATAGCTAGGGAGACTGGGAGTGAAATTACTTTTCAGGAGGCGGCAAATGTGGCCCGCAGAGTTGAGATGATTCTGTCGCATGGAGGTGGTCATGGGTCGGATAAGAGACCCCGTTATTCAGGCAGATTCAGTGGTACTTCGTCCGGAGGCAGATATTTATATGGTAGAGGTCATACTCCTAGGCCCTTCAAGTCAGCTCTTCAGGTTTCTCATGGTGCTTCAGGTAGTCGTGGTCCTCAGATGCAGTATCCTGATCAACAGTCCTTCAGTGCACCACCGGCACCCATCAGTGCACCACCACTTTAGAGTTTCTAGGGTCGACAACCGAGGGCTTATTTCACTTGTGGCGACACGAGGCACATTGCTAGATATTGCCCTCGAGCTTCGAGCAGTTCTCCGCATTAGGGTTCTCGTGCTATGGTACAGGCACCTGATGTTTCGTAGCACGCCCAACTAGCTAGAGGTGGGGGTAAAGGTGCTAGAGGTGGAGGTAGAGTTACTAGAGGTGGAGCTCAGGCCGGCAGAGGTGGGGGCCAGCCAGCAGCAGGCCATCCTAGAGATGTGGTTCAGGGTGGTGGGGCCCAACCCTGATGTTATGCTCTCCCAGCCCGGCCCAAGGCTAAGGCTTTAGATGTAGTGATTATAGGTATGGTTCTGGTTTGTGATAGAGATGCTTCAGTATTATTTGATCCAGGGTCTACCTACTCGTATGTCTCATCTTATTTTGCACCATATCTGGTCATGCCTAGTGATTCATTGAGTGTTCCTGTTTATGTTTCTACCCCGGTGAGTGATTCTATTGTGGTAGATCGAGTCCATCGTTCTTGTGTTGTAGTGATTGGGGGTCTTTAGACTCGTGTAGATTTGTTGCTTTTAGACATGGTTGATTAGATGTTATATTGGGGATGGACTGGTTATCACCTTACCACGCTATCTTGGATTTCCATGCCAAGACTGTGACCTTAGCTTTATTGGGTATGCCTCGTTTGGAGTGGAGAGGGACTCCAGGTCATTCTACCCGTCGCGTTATCTCTTATGTGAAGGCTCGGCGTATGGTCGAGAAGGGGTGTTTGGCCTATCAGGCTTATGTTCGTGATTCCAGTGCTGAGGTTCTCTCTATTGATTCTGTGCTCGTGGTTCATGAGTTTACCAAGGTTTTCCCTTCCGACCTGTCTGGGATTCCACCCGACAGGGATATTGACTTCTGCATTGATTTGGCTCCGGGCACTCAGGCCATTTCTATCCAGCCGTTGAAGGAACAGTTGCAAGACTTGCTTGAGAAGGGTTTCATTAGACCCACTGTTTCGCCTTGGGGTACGCCATTGTCGTTTGTTAAAAAGAAGGATGGGTCAATGAGAATGTGTATTGATTACCGACAATTGAACAAGGTTACAATCAAGAATAAGTATCCATTGCCGAGGATTGATGATTTGTTCGATCAGCTTCAGGGTGCCAATGTATTTTCAAAGATTGACTTGAGATCTGGCTACCGTCAGTTAAGGATTAGGGCATCCGATGTCCCTAAGACAGCTTTCCGCACTCAGTACGGGCATTATAAGTTCTTGGTCATGTCATTCGGGTTGGCAAATGGCCCAGCAGCTTTTATGGATTTGATGAACCGAGTGTTCAGACCTTATTTGGACTCGTTCGTGATAGTCTTCACTGATGACATTCTGATATATTCCCGCAGCCAGGAGGAGAACGAGCAGCATCTTAGAGTGGTTCTTCAGACTCTGAAGGATAGTCAGTTATATGCTAGGTTCTCGAAATGTGAGTTCTGGTTGAGTTCGGTTGCATTTCTGGGTCATGTTGTATCAGTAGAGGGTATTCAGGTTGATCCAAAGAAGATTGAGGCAGTCAAGAACTGGCCTAGACCAGCATCAGCTACAGAGATTCTGAGTTTCTTAGGATTGGCAGGCTACTATCGTCGGTTCGTGGAGAGGTTTTCATCTATTGCAGCTCTGATGACCAGGTTGACCTAGAAGGGTGCCCAGTTCAGGTGGTCGAATGAGTGTGAGGCGAGCTTTCAGAAGCTCAAGACAGCTCTGACCATGGCACCAGTGTTAATTTTGCCCACAGGCTTAGGGCCTTACACAGTTTATTGTGATACTTCTCGTATTGGGCTGCAGTGTTGATGCAGGAGGGAAAGGTCATTGCCTATGCTTCGAGGCATTTGAAGATTCATGAGAAGAACTATCCGGTCCATGATTTAGAATTGGCAGCCATTTTTCACGCATTGAAGATTTGGACGCACAATTTGTATGGCGTGGCGTGTGAGGTGTTCACAAATCATAAGAGTCTTCAGTACTTGTTCAAGCAAAAGGAGTTAAATTTGAGGCAGAGAAGGTGGTTGGAGTTGTTGAAGGATTATGATGTCACTATCTTATATCACTCAGGAAAGGCCAATGTGGTGGCCGATGCCTTGAGTAGAAAGTCGGCCAGTATGGGCAGTCTTGCTTATATTTCGGTCGGCGAGAGGCCACTTGCTTTGTATGTTCGGGCTTTGGCGAATCGGTTTGTGAGGTTGGATATGTCTGATCCTAGTGGGGTATTAGCTTACACGGTCGCTTATTCTTCGTTGTTGGAGTGTATCCGTGATCGACAGTTTAATGATCCCCATTTGTGTGTCCTTGGAGACACGGTGCAGCGTGGAGGTGCGAAGCAGGACCTTAGGTGAAGATGGAGATTTGAGATTGCAGGGTCGAGTTTGTGTGCCTAATGTGGAGGGGCTTCAGGAGTAGATTTTATAAGAGGCCCATAGCTCCAGGTATTCTATTCTTCCGGGCGCGCGAAGATGTATCAGGATTTGTGGCAGCATTCTTGGTGGCGTAAATTGAAGAAGGATATAGTTGCATATGTGGCTCGGTGTTTGAATTACCAGCAGGTTAAGTATGAGCATCAGAGACTTGGTGGATTATTTCAGAGGATTGAGCTCAGCGGATCACTATGGATTTCGTTGTTGGACTTCCGCAGACTCGGAAGAAGTTCGACGCAGTTTGGGTCATTGTTGATAGGCTGACCAAATCAGCATTTCATTCCTGTGGCAGTCTCCTTTCATCCGAGAGTTTAGCTGAGATCTATATCCGGGAGATTGTTCGCCTTCATGGTGTGTCGGTATCTATCATTTCGGACCGGGGTACTCATTTTACCTCGTGTTTCTGGAGGGCAGTTCAGCGAGAGTTGGGCACCCAGGTTGAGTTAAGTACAGTATTTCATCCTCAGATGGATGGATAGTCTGAGCGGACTATTCAGATATTGGAGGATATGCTCCGAGCTTGTGTTATTGACTTTGGAGGTTCGTGGGATCAGTTTTCGCCTTTAGCAGAGTTTGCCTACAACAACTGCTACCAGTCGAGTATCTAGATGGCTCCTTATGAGGCTTTATATGGTAGGCGGTGTCGATCTCCGGTTGGATGGTTTGAGCTGGGAGAGGCTCGGTTGTTGGGTACAGATATGGTTCAGGAGGCCTTGGACAAGGTCAGGATCATTCAGGATAGGCTTCATACAGCTCAGTCCAAGCAAAAGAACTATGCAAATCGTAAGGTACGAGATGTGGCTTTTATGGTTGGTGAGCGGGTATTGCTCCGAGTGTCGCCTATGAAAGGCATGGGAAAAAGGGCAAGCTTAGCCCTAGGTTCATTGGTCCGTTTAAAATTCTTGATCGAGTGGGAGAGGTGGTTTATAGACTTGCATTACCGCCGAGATTATCAGCCGTGCATCCAGTTTTTCATGTGTCCATGCTCCGGAAATATTACGACGATCCATCTCACGTGTTAGATTTCAGCACCGTCCAGTTGGACAAGGACTTATCTTATGAGGAGGAGCTGGTAGCTATTCTAGACCGGCAGGTTTGTCAGTTGAGGTCGAAGAGTTTTCTTCTGTTTCAGCCTCCTGAGGCATCGACCTGGGAGTCCGAGTCCGATATGTGGGGCCGTTATCCACATCTTTTCCCCGACTCAGGTACTTTCTTCTTCTGTCTGTTCGAGGACGAACGGTTGTTTTAGAGGTGGAGAATGTGACGACCCAAAGGGTCATCACTTGTTTTTAGATTGAATTCAGTGTTCCGAGGCTTAAAAACCTCAATTTTACCTCACCTCGATTTGCATGTGCAGTATATATAATTTTTCAGAACGTTTTTATGTGGAAAGATTAAAATTGAAATAAAGCTTTAAAACTCAAGTGAGTTGACTTTCGTCAACATTTTTAGTAGACGGGCCTGTATAAGTGTTTTGATAGTTTAAGTAGGTCCGTATCGTGATTTAGGACAGGGGCGTATGCCCGAAATCAAATTTTGACGTCCCGAGCTCAAGTTATATCCATTTAATGAAGAAAAAAAAACAAACAAAGATTTCTTCATATCCTAACTAATCACCCATGATCTGCTCACCCCAATCCCCCATTTCCCTGACTCCCTAACCCCCTCCCCCAAACTGCCGCAGTAGAAAACAAAGTTAAAACAAAAATGGAGTTGTTTGAATCCATGCCATCTTCTAAAGCAATTTTGACGGCGGCAACTTCTTTCACTACTTCAACAATTCTCTTCCGATCCATAGCTAGCGATCTTGTACCTGAAACACTTCAGCACTTCTTTTCTTCACACTTTCAAAAAATATCAAACCACCTTTCCTCACAGCTGATAGCTGTCATAGAAAAATCTGAAGGTCTCACTTCGAACCAGATGTTTGAAGCCGCCAATGTTTATTTGGGTACAAAGGTTTATCCTTGGACACAGAGGATCAAAGTCAATAAGCCCGACAAAGATGAAGAGCTCGCCGTCACTGTTGGCAGTTGCTGGAATTTATATTTTGACATTGGAAAGCTTAACTAAGATTTGGAGCCTTCGGACACAAAGTTTCAAAGGCGAAGATTTGTTGGAATCTTGAATTTGGTTGCAAAGCGAGGCAAGTGTCTGGTATAACCTTAGCTTGAGGGATTAGGAGTTGTGTCCTATTTGTTAATTTTTTCTTGTTGAGTACGACGTATAGGCATGGTGACGAGTATCTATATGTTGGTGTCGAGCATGATCGTGAGTCTTAAATGGATAGTTGTTGCGTTCTTAAATAATACTACGATAGCCTTAATTGATGATTCTCGATGTTGAGCAAGCATTCAGTTTATTTATCCTAGACTTTATTTATAATTGAGTATTGGCATTAGTTGAGCTACGTAGAAGTTGAGTTAAGATTGGTTATAGCTGATTCTCTCTTGCCAGGATGTTTGCTTTAATATTATTGTCCCCTTGCTGGGAAGTTATTATATTGCTTTTGTTCCCTTGCCTGGATTTCTTGTGATTTTTGTGATGACTTGTAAATGGGAGCGGGTGGTACGCCTACCACAAGATATGATAAAATGGGAGTGGGTGGTACGCCTACCACAAAAATATGATGTCAATGGGAGCGGGTGGTACGCCTACCACAAAATATGATGTCAATGGGAGCCGGTGGTACGCCTACCACAAGATATACTAAAATGGAAGCGGGTGGTACGCCTACCACAAGATATGAGAAATGGGATCGGGTTGCACGCCTGCAACAAGATGGTACTGAAAGTGAAAGTTGCCTGTATTTCTCTTTATTCGTGTTAAAAGTTATATTGTAGTTTTCTTATTATTCTTTGATGATCCGTTTTATCTGCTACCCCGAAGCATGTTTCACTTCCCAGCTTTAATTGTTTAATTACTTCTATCTTTCCGCCGCAGATGTGTGTGTGTATATATATATATAACTGCACATGTCTATCTGGAGTCTGGTCCTAACCTTGTCACTACCTCGCCGGGGTTAGGCCAGGCACTTACCAACACATGGGGTCGGTTGTGCTGAAACTACACTCCGCACTCTTTTGTGCAGATCCCAGCGCTGCAAATTTCGGACCGTACTTAGCTTCCAGCTTCTCGTTTATCAGGCGACCCGAGGTAGTCCTGTAGGCGTCCGCAGGCCTTAGTGTCTCCCGCTATCTATTCTACCTGTTTCTTTTATGTAGTCCTTGAGACAGTACTTTGTTATTTCTTTCAGACCTTTATTTGTAGTACTCTTAGACAGTCTGTGAAGCTGTGACACCAAATCTTGAGTAGTTTTGTTAAGGAGATTTTATTAGCGATATTTTAAAGTCTGAAATTTTATTATTCCGCTCGTGAAGTTATGCTATTTATTAGTTGTTGGTTTTAAGTTGTAATGAATTTAAAAATGGAAACAAGGCAAATAATTCGGTTGATTGGCTTGCCTAGCTTTCACTAGTAGGTGTCATCACGACTCCCGATGGTAGAAAATCCGAATTGCGACAGTTGTGTTGAAAGATTGAAAATGCAAATGGAAATGGAAGTGCATTTGCTTAGAAAAAATTACAGTATTCTGCTAAGAACTGAAAAAATGTTACTTTCAGTATTGGATAAGAACTGAATGGGGCTTTCCTTCTATTTGTGAAGAATCCAACTTGAGAGTTAAATTCAGAGGGACAATAATGGTAGAGTACTATTTGAGTAGAGATATGTTAGTACGGGTGCATTTGTTTGTGATACATGCTTATTTCTTATCCTTGGTATCAAATTGTTTATTTTTGTGGTCAGTTTTTACTTTTTACAAGCTAAATGATTAATTATCGACCATAATATTTGGCAGTTTATCTATATTTTACTAATTAACTCATATATACAGATAATATAACAATTCTTTTACACTATCAATATAGTTTAACATGTTATAGCATGTTACATGCCTTATTTTTATAAGTTTGGTGGTAGTAATTCCGAAATTGTATGTAAATTGAACATTAATATTACATATAATTTTGTCTTGCTCTGATTAATTATTTTTCATGAATATGATAATTTTTCTTAGATCAATCTCATTCTCTAAACCTAAGTGTCATAGGTAATTACCAAATAAGGTATGCCATCATGTTATGCTCTACATGCTTAACATGATAATTCAAAATTATTGAGACCATTCATATCTTTCAAGGTGGAATTTGAAAGGAATAGATTGGTAGACTTTAATTAACTTTAAAAAAAATGGATATAATTTTAAAATCCATAATTTAAATCTTTTCTATTTAGGGTAATATTTAGGGAACTTTATCAGAAATTAGATGAAGATGTTGTTAATTCTGGTAGAAGATTTTTATGAGATGTTTGATTCAAGCATGAATGACAAATATGGTTGTAGCTTCCCCCCTTAATATCGTGATGTTATCAACTATTTACGTGAAAATGGTGATACAATATAAAGTGTTGTACAAATTCTTTAATTTAACATGGTAATTAACTTTTCGGTGATGTCTATATATTATTAACTCTTTCTTGACCACTTCATTTGGGTTCACACTTAAGAAGCCTAAACTCATATCTAAAAACTCTAATTTGAATAGAAGTATTGATATTTGTAATTTAAATCTATTTATATAATTAATTTTTGTATGCGCATACATGAAAAAGTTTATCTCTATTAATTGAATTTCTAAAAAAATGTTCTGTAAATACATTAATGTTCACGCAAAGTGCGGAAAATTCACTAGTGTAACTAAATCATCAGTATAGGAACGACAATTATATTCAATACAGAAGTTGCAAAAGGAAAACATTTTAACAATTTAATCCTACTTGAGAGGTGCCAAAACTTATATTGGGACTGCTAGGGGTGTTGACCTAACATAAATTTTGTATAGTATAAACGGGGAGATTAACAGCATTAAGATTTTGTAGCAAACAGGAGAATGTAAATAGATGGTCAGTAGTACAATATGAAGATCCAGATTTACATACATCTAATCCAGTGCTGCAAAGTTTCTGCCCATGTTGGTACTAATGTGGATCATCCAGGACTGTTTTTTAAACAACTAAACAGTATGGTCACTCACATGAAACATTTGATGAATGTAAAATATAAGGACAAGAAAAATTCGTATACTTTACCATAATTTTCTATTTCATCATAATATAATCCCCACCAAAATGGAACTCATGTTAACAGAGGTCAATTCCAACATTTTTATGCTCAATTTCTCCTGTATGTGGCTGCACCCAAACCTAAAACCTAAAGGAAAAAAAAACAATGCTGTAGTACAAGAAGCAACCTACACATTTCTTATTAAGAAAAACTGTTAACAAATGGGTTACACATCTTTGATTGTGATCTCACTAATCTAATTTTTCCATCCATGTGCCCCTACTGCTATGAAATCTCATATTTGGATACACTGCAATGGATTGCCTATATGAATACAACCAAGAACGTGACTCGCAAAAAAACATAACAAATCACAAATTCCTGGTTGAGCAAAATAATGAATTATCAGCCAAAATCTAGCCAAACTAACTTGGATGATTTACAGAAAATTGGGAAGACATCAGTGCACTATCTTGCCCGTGACTCCACAACTAATCACAGTGAGAAAATCAGACAACGGACCTGCAGAATATGGAAACAATTAGCAAACTGTATTTCATCACTAAATAAGAAATTAAGGCATGTTAGGTGTTCAATGCTCACTGTGCGAAAGAGATTAGAAAAACAAGGCAGTCAATAATTGCATTCCAAGATTCCTAAACTCCAGTCTCTTCAAATTCAAAGTTAAATAATGAGGATCTTATTATCATTTTATTTAGGCGACTTAATTCTCCACATACAGCAAGAAGAAAGCTGTAAAGACAACCCAATACTAGGAGCAAGGTACAACAGAAAACAAAAGGAGGGGAGACGAGATTAGAGAACTGACCGATTCTTCTCATACTGCAAATGTCGCAAGAAGAGCATGCAACACAAACCAATAGAAGATCACACTAAGCCGCAGAACAGGCTGTCGCATTAATGTCCGATCACAAGATACCCTAGAATTCAGACACAATATGGCTTTTGTTAGATAACAAAAATTTCAAACCGTGAGCAAACCATTTGAAAATGAAAGTAAGGAATGAAATTTGTCATACCATAGACCATCTATCATGTCAGTTATGGGTCTTGTAAACCGTGGGACTATCCTTGATGTCGTTAGCGACTTGAAACCATGAGCTGAGAGGAAAGAAAGGTATTATCAGCAGTCTGAAGATGTGAATACCAACCAACCCACCCTTCAAAAGGTATAAGGGGAAGAAGACAAGAAGACTTCGGGAATGAATGTAACTAAGACAAAATAGGCAAATTTAGCACTAATCTAGGGATTTCATCTTCAATACAAACAAAGATTTTAACAGAAAGCTCTACAACCACATATATACAGATGTTAAAAAAAAAAAAAAACCAATACCCTCTTCCACACCCTGTGACCTTACCACCCAGAAGAAAAAAGGAAAGGAAAGAAAAGGGAAAAGAAAGGAATTTAGTTTTGTCAACCAATCATCAGAGTGCCTTCTTAACAACATAATGTCTTTCTAAGATTATCTATCATCAGGAAAACTCAATCTAGTGCCCGTCAACAATGATAATAAGCAAAATAAAAGAGACATCTGACAAAGCATGAAACACAAGGTTAAAGCAGAAGCGAAACCATCGAGAATATATAAGAGCAGAGAAAATGTTATACAAAGATATGATGTTTGAAAAAACCTTCATGGGTTATGCCACAGCCTAACAAAGCTGCCTTCCACAACCACAGTGAAAGTAAGCTCAATCTCCAACCATTTGACATTAGAATCAATATTGGAGTCAACTTACTATATAACCGGAGTAACAAGATAATAGAATACAGTAAACATGTTTACCAATCAAAAAGAATGTTATCAAACAATCAGACTTCAATGTTGATTCTTCAAATATACTAGTAATAGGAGGTCATTACCCTTATCATCATCTTCATCTTCTAGTTTCCCACTCTCAGGATCCACATCTATAGCAACAGCTACTTGGTCATTATTAGTTTTGCGCAAACTGCGAACTTGAGATGCAACAGTTCCAGGCATTACCCTTTTGTTGGCCTGCATTTGAAGAGCAGAAGAAAATAATGCCAATAAGTACACCGAAAAAAAAAACAACAATAACGCCAAGAAGTATAGCTGCAAGAACATGATGCTTAGCCACATAACACTGAAGATATTATAGAGATGAAGTACAAAGACCTTTCAGGGCTAATCCATAGCATGCTATTATCATATTCCAATTCAGACTGGTTTTCTATACTAAGCACACTCTTATTACAGGTCCATAGCTTGGTGATATTAAATTAGTATTCAACATCTTGAATCTGAAAAAATTAACTTCCTCTACCATCATAAACTTTTGAAATACATTTCAACTTCCTTTTGCTCCTATATTATATTGATAGAAATCCTGTAAAAACCAGCAATTAAACTCAAGGTCACTGTCACACATAATAATCCATATTAGCCAAGCACTACTAGATAATCATTACTACCACTACCATCATCCAAGAATGTGTACTCATTCGTTCTGAAATCAAAACTCAAAAAAGTTTACATATGTATATAATGAAGCCATCCTTAAAAAGAGAGACTTGGGCATGTGAAAGGCTGATAATAGAATCTGTGCTCAAATGTTGCCCAAATCCAGTTAAAACCCAGAGTAGACCATGCAGATTCAAACCGATGATGAGTTAGACCATCCGCACAATGGATAAGAGGAAAGGCAGAGAGTTAGAAACCGAGTGTCTTTGTTGTGTACCAAACCAAACCCAAACAAAACTTCACAAACAGCCCCCAAACTTTTAAAGGTTATCATTTTGATCCTCCCTTTTACAACTTGTTTTTAAATATATACTTCATTAACGATCCCTTCCATCTTCTGCTATTGTCCAAAAATGCAAAATAACTATTTATCTTTTCCTTAAGTTTTGTAATATTGTTTGATGTTAAAATATCAATACTATTCTATATTAGTATTTCTTTAGGATCACTGAAGCAATGGTCCATATTTTTACATAGTAGAGGATTCTTACAGTTTCCTGTCTCCAAAAGAACCAATCTATACACATTTGTTTTCTAAAACTTTTCTCTAGAAAAAATAATCCAAACAAAAATTTCCCTCAAGAAGAAGATCTCTGGAACCTCTCACATCAAATATAGAGCTCCAGATTTCCTGGGAAGTGATTCTTTTTTTTAAGTCGGAAGTGACTTTATTGTTTTCCTCCAGAACTCAAACTTAATTAAAGATTGTCATGAAGTACATATATACTTAGAATAGAATGATGTGGAGAGCAGACTCAATAAGCATCCTCAGAAATTCATTTATTAGCACATCCTTCACACGTTCTCCTTCCACCAAAGGAGGACAACGGCAATCTGTTTAGTTATTGAGAATCATCGGCAGACATGCTCTCATTCTAATATATCCCACACCTTTTAGCATCTTTCTTTTTTCTCAAGAGCACCTATTCCTCCTTTTGCTCGCTTTTCCCAGAAATTTCCCTGGATCATTTCTTTTTGGGGAAGGTACGTACATTCCCCTGAATCAGTTCTTTCAGGAAATCTTGGTAACGGAGAGCCACAAAATCTTGCAGCATTTGGCATTTGTATTTTTCATGTCCTACATTTCACCTCATTGCGGATATGAACTTTAAATTTCCAGTTCACTGATATGTAAATCCCTTTTGGCTTATCTAATCTAATGCAAATCCTACCTGCTTCCAGTTTGACCTCGTTCATATCAAAAGCTAATGTTCCCTCTAAGGTGTCTGTACAAGACTGACAATAGAATAGATGATTTTGTTCAAAGTACAAGAGCTCATCCAATAGGTATATGATGATAATATGAAACAAATCACTTGCTAATTCTTGCACTACTGATATGCTGGATCTTTGTCGTAGTTTTAGTTAATTACTAGATGGAGAATAAGGAACAGTAATCAAGCATATTCAGATTTTGAAGACAAAAGTATCTATAAAACAAATAAATCTTTTAATATGCTTCACTTTAATTGGCTGATATGTAATATTATCAATTATAGAAAAGTTAGGCAGCTTGACGGAACCAAAAAATAATATTGATGAAATACAATGAAATGACATACCACTGGCTCTATCTCTATAATTTCCGACGTAGAATTTACTAGTTGCCCCATGTCACTGGCCCCTTGAAGCATGGTTAATTGAGATTCCTTGTCACGCAAAGAGTTCTCAAGAAATTCTTCTTTCCTAACCAGCTGCTCTACTTTATCTTTCTCAACTTTCAACATTAAATCTCTCGTCTGTGCCAGTGCACGCAGATCCTCCAGCTCAGATACCACAGACACGACCTGCTTCTCTAACATTTCCTTATATTCATGGATCTGGTTAATTTTTGCATCATCATAATTCATATCATGCGTCTGGACTCGGGAAATCATCTTGTTAACCCATGTCAAAAAGTCACGGATTTCATCAGTATTTCTTTTGCTTCCCATTTGAGCAGAAGCTATTGCATCATTAGTGCATCTTGTAACTTCTTGCCTCAAGAAAGAAATCTCTGTATCTCGCTCTTGTAATTGTGACTGAAGATTCTCAACCTCAGACAAAAGGCTTTCAGATAGTTGATGAAGTTCATCAAATTTGCTTACTGTAACAGAAAGCTTCTTCATAGTCTTCCCGCGGGAAACTTCAAGGTTCTCCATATCTTTATTTTTTTGAAGTAGGACTTTCTCCATTTCTTCAATCTTGTTTGTCATGTCTTCCATTTGGGCCTCCTCCTCATCGAGTGCTTGCATCAGTGCCTCATTTTCTATAGTCATACAAAATAGAAAATACTTCTAGAAGTTAGAGTTTGGTTTAAAGCTGATAACAAACAAAAGAATTAAGTTCAAAATTTCAAATGCTGGAAATTGAGCCCAATAAAATCACCTTGTTCCTTTGCAGCTAGCATGTCTTCAAGTGCTTTAACTCTCAACTGTAAGTCAGCACAGCTGGACTCCTGATCTTGCAGTTCTTTTATCCTGTGTGCCAGAGAATCTCGCTCCTCCTCCATTAGGTCCACCTTCCTGTGTAAATCATTCATCTGAGATTTTGCTATTTGAAGCTCTTGTGAATAACTCTTTGAAACAGATTCAGCTTCCTTAATCTGACTAACAAGTTCTGCACAATTTTTTTCTCTCTGTATATCCTTCTCCTGAAGTTCTTTCTGAAGATTTGATATAGCAGCTCTCATATCCTTTTGGCTAACTTCAGCAATATCACTTTGCAGACTCATAATATCTTTCACAGCCATGAATAATTTCTCTATTACTGACCTAATACCTTCCTCAGAAAACTGGTCAGTCTTCTCAGCTAAATCATTTCCTTCAGCTAAACTTTGATACACTGAATTGATTTTGGAAGCTCCAATAGCTAAGCTGTTTCCAGCCAATTCGGATTTTCTGCTTTCAATTTCCATGACCAAAGTGGTACAAGCTTCATAAAGCATAGCATTGTATCTTTGCAAAGTAGACAATTCTGCATCTTTCTCCTTTTGAATAGATTCTAACCGCATCACGTCTGTCTTCAACGAATTTGAGTGCTGCTTATGGTAGGATATTTCTTCATGTATGGTTCTTAATATTTCAGATATATGGGCAGTTTCTTCATGCAATAAATGGGAATGCCTGTTTAACTTTACGTTGATAGAACCAATTTCTTTATTGAAAACCTGCAGCAAGTACACAAATATTCTTAATTCAATAGTCCTTTCAGTTCTCCATCACCTAAGCATTTGGAGGAGGAATATATATTGAAACAAAAAGTTGAAAAAGATCCGTGAAAACCTAGAATATTCTTTAAGGAGAGAATGACAGATGAGGATGAAAAGCACAATAGAAAGCAATGAGAACAAACTATGGAAGCAGGAAATGTGTAATACAGAACAGTCATCTGGTACTACAGATCAAAAGGGAACACATTAAAAATCACGTCACAGATTCATCAACAGACGCAAAAATTGTGATAAATTGCCTGTTCCTGAACTGGTACAAAATCAACAAGAACTGCTATATATCAGTACCAGTGAATTTCACAAGGTCTGACGCTAACAGGATTTACTAATATATGTCTGGTAAATTTCTCAGATATATAGGAAGAGATTCTGGGCCTTATACTAGTCATTTTGTCCTATTTTTCCATACCAATTGCAAAGGAGATTAAAAAAGTATGACGTGATAATGTATTTCCTTTCCTTGTCCCACAAAAAATAAGAATCTTTTTTTCCTTCACCAAAATATTTGGAGATCAACTACCTTAGCAAACTTCAAATAGCGAAGCATGTCCTACAATGTATGTTCCCAGCCCAGAATCAATGTTAAGAGGAAATCCACCTTTAATCAGCCTTAATAAGATAATCGAAATTCTTACTTATTCAAAGACGCCACATCATCATATAAACTAGGTTAAAAAGCTGATTGGAAATTTTTAAACTTTCCAAAAAAATGAAAAACCTTCGAATCTACCCGCAGAAAGAAGTAAGCTATTTTCTTGATAATCTTTCGCTAGCTTATTCACAGAACAACTGGAAAGTGATAGACTTGATATTGCTCAGCCCCAAAGAAATTTATAAGCATTCAAAATAAGACAAGTGACATGAAATGACATAAAACTGCAGTACCTTGTTTTCTGCTTCTGCAAATTTAAGGCCACTTAAAGCATCAGTCACATGTAGAGGAAAGTGATTTTGATCAGTTGGTTCTAGGCATACTTTCATACTAGAACTGAGATTGCGCATAGTCTCCAAATCCATGGATAGAACATCATTGAGCAAACGGTCAAATACAAAGAGATCCTCCCTTAGCTGATCCACACCAGATTTTAGTATCGTGATTTCAGCTAATTGGTTCTTTCTTTCTTCTGAATGAGCAAAAGATAGCTTTTCTAAATGTGCAAGAGCCTCATGTTTGGCAACTTCAGCAGATTCTTTTTGCTTGGACAGTTCAAAGAGTTCACTCTGAGACTTTGTTAGCTCCTCTTGTAGCCCATCATTTCTTTCTTGCACCTCATTTAACTCTGCAAGAAGTAGCTCAGCTGCTCTTTTAGATTTTTTTGCTTCATGTTCGGAAGAAGTAAGAGCTGACTGCAAATCATGGCATAATTGCCCAACAGTTTTTAGCTTCTCGACAGGATCACCAATGTTAGACCCAACATTAACATCATCCAGGGCACTCAAAATCATGCTCAAGGTACAGTCTTTTTCTGCCAATTGATCTCTCAGGATTGAGCTCTCAGTTTCTACGGTCTTTATCCTCTCCTGGAATACAGATAAATCTTTTTTCTTTTGTTCATAGTCTGACATAGCATTTTCCTGCAACTTGATCTCGGATTTTAAGCGCTCCACTTCACCATTCAACTCTTCAATTAATTGCTTCAAGCTATCCCGACGTTGCACCAAGGACTTGCCTTTCCTAACTGCATCATTCAATTTTTCTCTTAAAGAAGATGACTTCTGTTCCTCCTGACTGAGTAGATCTTGCAGTTCTTTATTTTTGATACCTAATTCTTCAAGTTCACGAACCAATGATTGATTAGTCAACACAATATTCTCCCTCTCCTCCTTCAAGGACAACAAGTTGCTGAGAGCATCCTCCAATTTTCTGCTGAGAGCACCGCCATCTGCATCTTCAGCACACCTGACATTACTTTCTCTCCTTTCTTCATGAGAGAGATCAGCCCCTTTATCAACATGCTCATGTGTTGACTCAGACTCAGAAGGTAAAGAAAGAGCGGTATACTTCTCTATAAGCTTCCTAAGTAGCTGTTCCAAAGCTTCAGTGCTACCAGAGCTAAATAACGCAGCATCTGTCTCAGAATCCCGAAGGACATCTTTGACCACATCTCCCAATCTTCTTATTTCATCTTCAAGATGATGAATACGCTCCTCTGCTCCAAGCATTTCGTTCAGTTTCTTCTGCAAGTCACCTACTCTGCTCCGTAAATCATCATTAGTTATGTCAGATTGGGCAGCTTTCCTTGACATTTCCTCATAATCAAAGTTAAGAGACTCCAAATTCTTCAAAAGCAACTCTTTCTCACTGACAACTAATTGATATGCACTCTCAACCTCAGATATTTTTCTGCGTGACTCTTCCAGTTCAGCACTTGCTGATGCAAATAATGACTCAAAATTATCATACTTTTGTTGGAGAGAGTTGTACTGGTTTTGAGTTTCTGAAAATGCAAGCATTAACCAACCAATCCGATCTTCTGGCTCCATAGATCTCAAGTGTGAAGGCATATCTATCCCGTCCAAGATCTCTTCCCACTTCTGAACAAGGTTGTTTCTTTCCATCAAGGATTGTTCAAGCATCTCATTTTGTTCTGCCAACCCATAAAACTTGCCCTGGAGCTCCTCAAATCTTCTTCTAAGGTCTTCGGAAGATCCCAAGTCTGACTGTGCCACCTCTTTCCATCCATCAGTGAGTGCATATCCAGCATCAGAGTATGATCCTCCAATAGAACTTTTCTGATCCCATTCAGCCAGATGCAAAGAGTTTCCAGCAACTGACTTTGCCAACCAATCCACTTTTTCAATGATATCCTTTGAATGGAAATGCTCCGGAAGCTCCAAATCTTCTAAAATCTCCTCTACTCTCTGAAGAACAGAGTCTTTGAGAAGGAATGACTCCCTTAATGCAGTAGCAGAGTTGCGAATGTATGAGAGTTCAGATTCCAAAGCTTCCATGCGCTCACCTGCCTCCGAATAGGTCTTGAGTTTCATTTCAACTTCCTGAAGCCTTGCATCTTTCAATTGCAACTCCTCAGAGCATTTCTGCAGTTCAGAGGATGTGTCTGCAAGAGATTGTTTAAGACTGTCACGCTGCACAATCAAACCTTTGCCTTTGGTGACTGCTATGCCAAGCTTCTCTCTTAGAGCTGACACCCGTTGCTCAGACTGTTCAATATCAGCAATTTTCTCTTGATATTGCGAACCAATAGCTGCAACCTCTTCCTCAGCTCTCTTCAAACTTTCCCTAAGGACAGCAACTTCATTTTCACATTGAACAAGTAATAAGCTCAAGTGATCCATTTGTCTCTGCAGATCAATCACTTGTGCTTCCTTGGAAGCACATTCCATCCTGGACAACCTCACATGTTCAGTTGCCTTTTTACACTTCTGAACTAGGAGAGAGATCAGGGACTCTAGACATGATACTGGGTCATTAACGTTGGTTTCAAAGCTATCTAAAGCAATGACTCCTTCAACCAGTTGAACCATCTTTAAAATAGACTCGGATTCAAGGGATCTTTTGCTCAGTTCTTCAAAATCAGTTGTCCTGGCTATCAACTCAGACTTCAGCTTTCCACTTACAAATTCAACTTGTGCTTTCTCATCAAGAAACCTTTGCAACTGTTCCAGTAGGGAATCAAAAGCACCAGGATGAGAAAGATCTACTGATTTCTCAGGATCGTCAACTTCAGCTTCTTGTAGATGCCCTGGCGTTTCATTCACAAGTTTCTTGAGGTTACTATAAATCTTATGCAAAAGACTGGCAGACCTTTCATTTTCAACTTGCAAGAAGTCTAACTTCTCATTGACTTCACGGGAGGTACTCATTGACTCATGGCGAGAAGCTTCAACTTGATCCTGCAATGCCTCAATCACATTGATGGCAGCATCGATAGATGCAGCAGTACGGCTACTTAAGTTTATGAACCCTAGACCATGGTCTATTCTTGACGGCAAAGAGGAGCCAACAGTTTCAACAGACAAATCTAGCCTCCAAAGTGTCTGAAAAACCTGATCAATTATAGAGTTCCATTCTTCTCGAAGTATTGATCCTCTGTCAGCAACTTCCCTATAAAGAGCTTCTACCTGATTAGAGATATCAGAACCCATCTCTTTGCAGCTTTCACGCATTTCACCCAGCTGATTTTGCAAAATAGATAGTTTTTCCTGATAGCTGCTAAGATTCCCCCTTAACTTATTGTTCTCAGATTTTGCAGCGATTTCTTGCTTGCACAAAGCTTCATTTAGGACCCTAAGTTCTCCCTCCCTTTCTTTAGCATTCCAGAAACATCCCCCCAAAGATTCATTGAAAACCATTAGCTCAATGTTTGCTCCTTCCAAAAGATCAACATGTTCATTCAGAGACTGGCATTTGGCCCTGAGTTCTTCAGCAGCAACCACAGCAGCTGTTTTGCAGCTCTTCTCTCCCTCAAGAAATTGGTAGCCGTTGCCAGCTTCCAACACCAAACCTTTCAGCAACGCTCTTAATGTTTTTGTTAGCCCTTGAATTAGCACATAGGGATCTCCATCTGTTTGATTTTCAAATGACTGAAGCTCCTCTGGGTGGTGCTCGTCATCATGGTCCTTTGGCTCAAAAGCTTGAATAAGTTTTGACACACCAGGTGAAACCGCTTTACCAGATGACCTACTCATAGAAGCTGACTGAGAGTGCATATCTCTAATTGCTTTCTCAAGTTTTTCAAGTACTCTCTCTGCCTCCTCCTCGTGTCTTTTCATAACTCCAAACCATTTTGAACCATCATCATGAATCAGATTTGCAGATGCAGAGCTAGACTGGCAAGAAACTTCAAGTTGAGGTCCAGCTTCCCTACATTGATATGCAAAGCTACTTTGGTTAGGTGACTCTGTCTTCATTGCTTCAAACAACTCCAAGCTTCTCTTCAGATGCAAGTTCTCCTCGGTTAATTGTTCAATACGCAGAGTTGAGTCTTTCAGGTCATCTTCCGCCTTATTGCACGAGTTCTTATATTCTGCTAACTGAAATGACTGTTTCTCAGATTCAGAGAGAAAATACTTATTCTGCTCCTCAAGCTTGTTTCTCTCTTCCATCAAATGCCCTTTTGCTTCGGCCACTTCCATCTGCAGAGCTTCAGCTAGAGACTTGGACTCCTTAAATTCCAACCCTAGTTTCTCGGTTTCACTGAGCAAAGACTGTTTTTCCTCCTGAAGCTGTTTTTTTGCTTCATTTACAGATATCAAGGTCTCATTTACATTCTTGTTCTCCACCTGAAGAGCTTCCACAACATTTTTGTGATCCGACATTTGAGCGAGCAGTTTCTCATTCTCACAGAGTAGGTGCTCCTTCTCTCCATCAAGTTTCCTTTTCTCCTTACTCAAAGAAGTGAAATTCTCTGACAACTCTGCATTTTCCAACTGCAGTGATCTGAACAAAGTTTTAGACTGTGCTAGCTCTGTTCTCAGTTTTTCATTCTCAAAAACAAGATTCTCCTTCTCCTCCAAAAGCTTCTTATTCTCTTCAGATAACAAATTAAGGCTTCCTATTAAGCTCTCATTTCGAACCTGTAAAGTTGCCACCAAATTCCTGCAGTCAACTATCTCAGAGGACAGACTTGCATTTTCACCAAGTGATGTTTCCAAATTAGTCTGCAATTCATTTATTCTTTCAGAAAGTTCTCCAACCTCACCTTTAGAAACGTGAACCTGCTTTTGGAGGCCATCCCTTTCAGATACAATCAATTGAAATTCAGTTCTCAACTGCGCAAGCTGATCAGCAAGGATATCATTCTTCTCTCCCAGGTCATTCAAAGAAGCTTTGGCCGCAGATATTTGATCAGTCAATGTATGATGTTGACGACTGAGTTCCATCTGAAGTTCTGACTCTTCAGCTAGCTGCAAAAAAGAGACATCTTTTACAAGACTTGCTAGGTATAGCTGTTCTTTGAGCTTCTCAAAATCGTCAAAAAGCTTCGAAGAAGGTGCATTTGGAGCTGATTCTCTGCACGTAAGCAAGAACCTAAAGCCATCTTCATCAAGGTGTCGTACCACCTCCACCAGCTGATACAAGCTAATATAACTTTCATCTGACCTCGATGAGATGTTCACCATTTTATTTTTTACAGACTCCCCAGAAACAATATCTATGGAGTCAGTAATTTGAACAATATCCCTGTAACTTTCATATTCACCAGCACTCGAAGGCCTTTCTAGTTTTTCTTCCTCGTGCGAACCAGAAGCTGCATCTTCCATCTGATGACCTACCATTTGAGAAATTATTAAAGAGAGTTCATCCATTCAGGTAAAGAATCAAGAGTAGTTGGATGCCTACCACTGTCCTCAGCTATTTCTGCATTTTGAGTTGCTAGAACAGCTGATGGAACATCATTTGGCTCGCTGAGTTGAATGTATTCAGCTTTTGTTTCCTCATTGCCCTCAAGAGTGGCTGTCTGGCTAATAGAAGTCTCAGTTGATTCGTTCAAAGGGAGCTTCTTGTCTCCTTCAATCTCTACCTCACTGCTTGAATCACCTTGCTTCGAATCTGAATTATGTGATTCCTGCATTGTCCCTACCCAGCAACAATGAGACTTTCATTATAGGCAAATACACACAATTGGATATATGACATGCAAAGGGCATGGATGTCAAGAGAGAAGGCACAACCTACATCTGATACCTGCTCCAGTACATGCGGCCTTTCCACCTCTACTTGGCGAGCAACTGCTTCATCAGCACTGGAATAAGATGAGAAATCAACAGGCACATCCGTTGTGGAACTTTTAGCGGAAACATCAGAAGCAATAATTTTGGGAGCTTCCAAATAAGCGTCTGTTACATCTTCGATTACCATTTTGGCATTAGCATGTTCAGAAATTGAAGTTGAACCAACAATATCCTGATCACCAGAATCTGAATTCAAAGAACCTTCAGGTTCACCCGCATCCTCTTTCACCAGCTTGCCACTGGCTGATGTCATTTCAACTGTTTCAACGTGGAGCAACTCATCAAGAGGAGGAGCTTCAGCATGTGTTGCTGAGACATCCTTTCTGGTAAGTGACTCCGAGGAAGTAGGAGTACCATCACCTCTGTGAAGTGGTTTTTCTTCATCAGGAACTTGATCTGACTTTGCCATCACGTTAACAAGATCTGGAGTAACATCACTGCCAGATTTACTGGCTTTACTTGATTTACCACCTTTGCCGTCTTTCTTCTGTCTAAATTGTTGAAGCTGGTAAACATAAGAATATGACATTAATTAAATCTGAATAGATCTGAATAGGTTTAGTTTACGAAAGAGATCATACAGAACACTATGAAAGCCATACAATCTATTAATCTGAGTTTCCTCCAATACAAGCACAGGCACAAGACATGAGTTTCATAAGTCCTATAACACATTGAGTCACCCATGAACATGTGAAATCTTCCAAAATTATGTAGACATAATTTTCTTTTTCTAATCAGTTTACATACACGCATACACACAGAGAGACCATAAATATTTCATTAAATTATCTTGATAAATAAAAGAACATACCAAACAAACTTTATTAGCTTGTAATGCCTCACACCACAAAACAAGTCCCGGAAGAAGAGAGTGCTGAGACTATATGGCCGAAATAAAGAAGGCTACCTCATCCCGAAGAAGTGTATGGTGATGCGGTAAAACAAGGGTAGTTGGGTATGCAAAGCTGAGGGTTACAGCGCGCGTAAGAATTAAAGCACCGCTGTAAATCCCGTGCTGGTGCGATATTTTTGAGATTTTCTTGTGTTTTTACACTGTAACTATATAAGCTTCAAACCCAATGTGTATTAAAGATTTTTGACAGCTCTTAGCAGTCCATGGAAAGAAGGAAAAGAATATTAGGGTGAATCCAATCAGGATCAAGATTCTTCAAGACTCGAAAGTAAGATATTTTTCTTTTTTTATTGGCGAGATAAGAACGTTAAAATCTAATCTTGTGAGATTGGGTTGAGTTACATCATGAGTTTTCCTAGCTTCGAGATCAACTCATAATTATAGTTGGGTTTAGTAAGGATTAAGAATAATTTAGCAGAATTTTAGGGCAATCCTATATTACCACTCATAATGATCATATCCCCAATTCTCCATTTAAAAAAATGATAAAATCCCCAATTCTCTTGTAATTTGAACAAATTATAGGAATTATCGTGTGGATAGTGTTAGGAGTAAAAAGAGTTCAAGAGCTTTTAAGGTTGATAACCCTACTTATAGCCCAATTTTTCATAACTAGCATAAGGCAAGAGATGTATTTTTTTGATTAGTCATAAAGCAAGAGATATATAACGTTTTGATTGAAGTATTGTGCTTGAAAAGCATGCTGGGACGAGCGTATAGTAGATATAAGCCTTAGGTGTTCGCTGCTTAAAGTATTTCCTTTTTTGGGAAGGATCAAATAAAAACATTATAAGCAGCAAACACTCTATTGCTTTTCCACTTTTGCTCAAAGAGTTGGAATAGCCCAGAGATTTCCTATCTTCACTCAGGAGGTGAATAGCTCAGATTTACGGTCATGTTCCTTATGGAGTGATGTATCTAGTACCTATGCTTTTCAACTTTTGCTTTTTTCTCTTTTGGGGATAAAACAAATACAACAACAACAACAACATACCCAGTATTATCCCACACCGTGGGGGGTCTGGGGAGGGTAGCGTACCCCTACCTTGTGAGGATAGAGAGGTTGTTTCAATAGACTCTCGGCTCAGGAAAGCATAAGCACCACATTAATGAAAATATAGACAAAAAGGGACAGCACCAAAAATTTATATAAAAGAAAAATAAAAACAACAAGATAATAAGGTGATCAATAATGAAAGAAAACAACGGTTAGTCATAAAAACCTACTACCAACAGAAAGCGAGACTATGTACGAATACTACTATTATGAACACTCTAGACTATTAACCCTACTACCCTAATCCTCGACCTCCGCACCTTCCTATCAAGGGTCATGTCCTCGGTCAGCTAAAGTGCGCCATGTCTTGCCTAATTACTTCTCTCCGCTTCTTCTTCGGCCTACCTCTACCTCTCCGTAGGCCCTCCAATGCCAACCTCTCATACCTCCTCACCGGAGTGTCTGTGCTCCTCCTCACATGACCAAACCACCTAAGCCACGCTTCCCGCATCTTGTCCTCAACAGGGGCCACACCTACCTTGTCGCGAATAACCTCATTCCCAATCCTATCTAACCTGGTGTGCATCCATCTCACACCAAGTAGGTGTTAAAAATCGATACATAAATTTACCCACAGTCATCTACTATCTCAATGATCTGGACGTGTAGTTATCTCCTCTTTACACCAAAATAATACATGAAGTTGGAAAAAGAAATTGACGTAATTTAAAATTGTTTCAGCATCCTGGAATATTCTCTTATTTCTTTCATTCCAAATTCCTCATTTTCCTCTATAAAAAACGAGCAGGTGTCGGAATTTTGTATTAAGCTATGTTTTGCGGACTCTCCAAAATGACGTCGCACCGTTTCAAATCCTCCAAAAATACACTACATTTGGAGTAACCAACACGTACCTGGCGACATTTTCGGATAGTCTGAGCAACATAGGTATTAAAAAGATTCGAAATCATTAGACTATTTCAATCGAACTAAATCCTCCTCTATTATCTAGGCTTAGGATTGGCATACTTCTCTGATTTCTCTAATTTTATATATTTTACAGCTGCAATTTTACAGCTTAGACAAACAACTCTTTTAATGACGATGGTCTCCGAGCCATCTTGAGCACAACTCAACTATTCCATCAGGTTATTTGCTACCTCCCACAAGCACAGGTACCGGGAAACTTTATCCAAGAGGCAGATGTGAAGCTAGCGTCTTTACCACTTAGCAACACACATTCTTATGACGGTAGTATCCAAGCCAGCTCATACGCAGCTTGAAAATTCCACCTGGTATGTGCTACGTCCCATCAGCATACCAGGTAATTGTGCCCGTGCCCGCCAGGTAGATGGGAAAAAGCCACCTAGTGCTTTTTACAGCTTAGCAGCTGACATGAACACACCGGCTATTTCACTAGGTACCTTCACCTCCCATCAGCCCAGGTACCGAATCACGCTGCCCAGTGCCCACCAAGACTTAGTCAAATGGTAAAAACCCATCTAGTGTTTTAAAACTGTGCAAAAGAAAAAAGAGTACGGAAATGGTTACCTTTTTGCGACCGGCAGCAAGCAGATCGGTTCGGCTCTTATTCTTGTCCATCCGATCCGATCCGATACAGCTGCAATTCTTTTAATTAATTCTTTTTTAACACCATTACCTTCAACAATCGAACTGTAAGAAAATCAAAAATTCAGATAAACTATCAAAATAGCCCTAATTCAAAAGACTGAAATACAGGAATTAAATTAAATTAAATGAACGATTCATATACCTTTCGAATTCTATATTTGAATCGCAAGAAGAAAAAAGTCTGTATTTAATCTCAATTGTGTTCTATTCTATTCTGAATGCATAATATATTTCTTCTGTTTTTCTTTTCCTTCTCTTTTGGGCTATGAATTCGTTATGAGTTTTTGTTTGAGAAGAGTGAAGACGACGGTGATTATCTTAGATCTGACGCAAAAGTGGTTGGTTGCTGGTGAAAATTGGGTAGGCCCAGCTTTCAGTTACAATGGGCCTGTCAACCGTAAGACTATAAATGACCCGTACCCGGCCCATTTTTAATTGACATGGGTTGGGAGAATATTCATATTAATTAAAAATAAAATGGACATGGGTTGGGAGAAATAAAATGGACACAGGACGATGAAGGAAACTCAATTTCCTTAAGGAAAAGGAATTGCACTGGCGTTTGAAGATCGAAGTTTTCAGAAATTAATATCTGTCTCATATTATCAGTCGTGGTTACTAAAAATAATTATCTCAAATTATTTGTCACTTTAAAAGTTAAAGACAAAATTGATTATCTTTTTCCTTTTTTACTCTTAGTAATAATTAACCTTGAAGACTACAAATACCTCAATTATGAATAACTTTGTTCAAATACCAATAAAGAAAGATTAAATATTAAGACATGAATAAGGATAAAGTAGTCAAAATTCCATCCTAATTAACATGACAGATAATATAGGACGGAGGGAGTAGCATGTTTGGCCAAGCTTTTCCAAAACCAGATACACTTTTTTTTCAAAATTAAATTTTTGGCCGAATTTTTCGAAAAGAAAAAAAAAGTGTTTTTGAGTAGAAGCAGAAGCAATTTTGGAGAAGTAGAAAAAAAAAACTTTTTTCTGGAAGTACTTTTTTGAAAAGTACTTTTATGAAAAATACACTTAAAAGTACTTTTTTTTACAGCTTGGCCAAATACCAATTGATGTTTAGAAGTATTTTTCAAATTAATTAGCCAAACACAAATTGCTTCACACAAAAAATACTCTTGAAGAAAACACCTTTAAAAAAAATACTTCTCAAAATAAGCTGATTTTAAAAACTTGGCCCAGCAGACTATAAGTATGCAAAAGTCAAACATAAATGATGCATTTTTCTGGTATTATAACTCAACATTTTGACACACATGAGATAATTGGGAAAACAAAAGGGGACAAATAGCCTTCTACTTGAGTATTTAACACAAATATAATCTTTTGAGTCATTTGGCTGGTGAGATAAAAAATAATAATCCAAAGATTACGGGATTATTTTATTCGTTTTGATTAAATTTCGAATTTGTATTAGCAATCTTGGAACTAATTTATATTTTATATCACAGCTGAGGTATTATATTATCTCATATTAAGAGAAATTCTTAGATTATTTAATTTTAGGATAAGATATTTTAATGATAAAGATGTTTTTTTCCAAGGCTATTTACCCAAAGCCTTTTGAAAGATCCAAGTTTAAAAGTAAAAGTAAAATTTTATCCCAACTAATTTTGTATACATTAAACACACGTTTTATATTATACCTTATATATTTTATTTTTAATTCAAGGTACCAAATATTTATTAGTAAAAATATATTATTAAATAATCTCGTTATTATTGAATTCTCGTATTATAGTTCCGTGATAGTTTGTTCTCTTACCAAACGATTGAGTAACTTTGACACACGTGAAACTTGCAAATTAAAAGGGTTTAAATGAGTTACAAAATACAAACTTTAAGTTCAAAACTTCAAACTATCACCTTAGTGAAGGAAATAAAAAGAGTAACAGACTCTACGGACTACTAAAACGTTTCATCTCTTTCTAAATCATGCCAAATAAGCTTGGAAGTTTTTTAATGCAGAACAGGAAGGCTTTAGCATGAAAATTATTGAGATTTATTTACTCCAATGGGTTAAGGTTCCTAATAGTATTATTTTTTATACTATAGGTATTATTATGCTATATATATATATATATATAGTTTCTCATTGTTTTTCGTATTTTTGATGAATGGAAAATTCGACGATCTTAAATTTTTGATTAGATCATTTGCTTTACCTTTTTTATTTTTCCTAAAAAATCTCCCGAAACGTTTCTCTGGCGTATGTTGCATCAAATAACAGCATGGCCAAACTCTACTGATTTTTGCTCATCTAAATTAATTCAAAAATATGAAATTAAATACACAAACCTTTAGTGTTTACCCGTAAAATGGTACGGTTGAATTTATACGTGGTTTATAGATAAGTGAATTAATTTGATCCAAAAATAACAGACGAATTAGAAAGAAATATAAAATTTAGCTTTAAATTGAAATAAACTGTAGATATCTTGGCTCCGGGTGCAGAGCTACCAGGTGCAATAAGAACAGTGCAAATAAACAAGAAAGTAAAATGTTATTTGAGCTTTTGATGAAGTATAGTATATGCTTTTTGTCAGAAAATTCGTGTCCTTACAATTATGATAGAGCTTACTATTTATAATTACACATAGGGAACAAGGTCATAAGATTAAGCTCGTCTTTTATGACAATTACGAGGGCAATTGAAGAATGTGTAATGGTGGATATTGAATGCGATATTCTCTGTAACAGATCATGCACTTAATGCAGTAGAATATTCTTCATTGAATGATACTGGATGGTGGTATTTATTTTATCTTTATGAGTATCATTCTCTCTGATGACAAACGGGATCATTGCGTTCGGGTTTGGCTGTCTTCTGCCTTCGGTTCCACGTGTAGTTTTCTCATGCAATCATTAAATATCAACATATTTTACCAATACATATAGTCTCCCTGCTTTTCGGTGGCATAACTTTATGTCACCGGAAAGTTGGTAGAGATACCTTTCTTGGCGGAAAACTCTCTGACACCCTCTGAAAAGATTTTGACGGTTGATTAGACACACGTTTCTCCGTATTTAACGCCCCGAACACGCGTCATCCACGATTCAGCATCACTTTTGCCCGTTATCAAGTTAATAATGGCCACGATTTAGCCGCCTATTCCGTTACTTATACGCATCAAAATTCTTCATTTACATTTGATAATTCTTCGAACTTTTCCAACTCTCTTTACTTATCTCGTACTCTGTCTTCAAGCTTTCTTTAGCCTTCTTCCTGAGAGAAAAACTTACTTGATTTCTGATTAAAAAAAATGACATCTCGTTCTAGAAACCCTAGTTCTTCAAAGAACAAAGGTAAAGCTGATGATGTTGTTCCTCCTACGGTGAGCTTCATCATCCCAAAGAGTCTTGTCACAACTAAAGATTTTGAAGAGAAGTATCCTTTCGCTCGCCCTCGTACATGATCCGCTAGCGTATACCTTTCTTCCATCTGTTCTTCCAGTATTTCTGCTGTGAAGGAAGACTGTCATTGCCAAGATCTAAACATTATCGCCCCTGATCTGGCAGAGCGAGTAACTTTACCTAAGAAAAGCTTTACGTATTTTTATACGTACTCCTTCACTTTAGGGTCATTTTGTAACGACTCGACCGGTTGTTTTGAGAGTTGTAGTCTTGTTCTCCCATTTACTGCTCCTTTTATACTTTACAACTGCAATATGACTTGCCTGGATAGTTGGTTGGGGTACGGAGAGGTTTTAGAATGAATTGAGATATTTAGTCTCAAAGTTAAAAGCTTAAGTTGAAATGGTTGACCGCATGTTGACTTGTCTGTAAATGACTCGGAAGAGTTTTGATGGTTCCGTTAGCTCCGTTGGGTGATTTTTACACCTTTGAATTGTCATCGTTTGGAGAATTGGAGCATAGGATTTATGTGACCTTGGGCTGGATATGGCAATAAATTATATGAGCTTTGTGAGTAGTCATCATCTTTTGCAACTTCCTCTCAATTGATGGATGGCTAATTAAGATTGAGAGAATGGAAAAATCCTGCAGTGAAAATGTGGTTCTTATAGTTTGTGGATAGAGTTTCAAGTGGCTCGAATTGTACATACTGTTTGCCAAGTGAAATTTTATTTTGATAATTGACAAAGGAGCTTGTGCATGAACCAGATCCATACACAGTGTACATAGACACGGGCAGATTCAACCATAAGGGATGCACGTGAAGGAGATAAGCTTAAGTTGTTATATCTGATATCTCTTGATCGAAAATGTTGCATAAATTATAAGGGGAAGGACTCCTTACTCAAAGAAAACTTTATCCAAGATAAGGGAGGAGTTAGAAGTTGAATATAACTAGAACTCTTCCACCAAGAAGGAGTAGCAATTAAAACTCTAGTTATTTTTTATTCTACTAACTCTATATATTGCAAGATGTTCTCACTCTACGGGGATGCACAAACGTTGAAGTTAAACGTGAGTTGAGAGAAAAATAGCAAGGCATTTTGCAAATAATTTTTGTGTGATTCAAGAGTGCGAACCTCTACATGAACCTGATTGAAGAACCAGTTCCAAGTGTCTGTCTTTTATTCTAGTTTCATTGTAGTAGGTGTTTTTCAAAGTTGTACCTTTCAGCTTTATCTAGAAGCAATTGTATTAGGTACTATGAGTATTCAAGTTAGAGTTAACTTGAAGTTGTCGCAACAGTTAGAGGCTGGTTGTCACAACGGGATTAGATCCGTAGGTTTACAAAGAGTTTTGTATATATTGTTTTGGCTCAGTGATTTAGTGAAGTGTTGGGAAAATCCTACTGAATAGTAGGTCGTGATTTTTTCACCTTTTGAGTCGGGTGTTTTCCATATAAAAAATATTTGTGTTCTTTACTTTCTACATTTACTATTTTCGCAACAATAGTGTAAGGAACACTTAGAAGAACCAGGTCCTTCTAGAATCAGTGCACGTAAAATTTGGACGCCACATAAATTACTCTCCCCCCCCCCCC